>JASDQU010202744.1:2217-18214 GCA_032191745.1 Picea mariana | reverse complement strand
ATTTCTCTCTTTTTCAAGGTGTTGAGTACTTATTCTGAGGTTTTTCTATGCTATATTGATATTTGGTTCTTAACACAAATTCTCTTTGAGGGTATGGAGAATAGCCTCTTGAACTGTAAGCGTTTGGTCAACTACCTAGACCTTAGAGACACTTGGAAAATATGAGAGAACTGAAGGTGGATTTTTCCCATAAGCTTCTTCAAAATGAGTCATGCGGGTAGATGTATGGTAAGAAGTGTTGTACCACCATTCAACTAGTGGTAACCATTGAGCCCACTGATTTTTCCTTTTCGATGGAAAACACCTCAAATATGTTTCCAAACACTTGTTGACCACTTCAGTTTGACCATCATTCCGAGGATGATAAGTTGTGTTGAGAAGCAATTGGGTGTCTTGGAGCTTGAATAGTTCTTGCCAAAAATTTCTGGTGAAAGTTGGGTCGCGATAAAAAACAATAGAATGTGGCATGCCATGAAGCTTGAAGACCTGATCCATGAAACATTGAGCCACAATGGATGTTGTAAATGGGTGTTGAAGAGCACATAAATTAGCATACTTGGAAATATGATCAATTACCACCATGATGAGTGATTTATTTCCCAATTTAGGTAAGCCTACAATAAAATCCATAGAGATATCCCACCAAATAGCTGGTGGAATCGGAAGCGGTTGTAGTGTGCTAGGATATTTGACTATTTCTCCCTTGTTGCATTGACACACATCACAGTCAGCCACAAAATTAAGAATTTCATGTTTCATACCATCCCAGAAAAAGGAACGTTTGACCCAGTCATAGGTTTTGGTAAACCCTGAATGCCTAGCTGTGGGTGTAGCATGAAGCTCAAAAAGTACCGTGGATTTAAGTTTTGACTCTGTACTTAAATTCAAATGGCCTTTGTATCAAAGCTCATCATTGAGCCAAGAGTACTCTGGGGAGACTGGAGAATTAGACTGCATTTGTTGTATAAGATGTGAACTTTTGGGATATTGTAGCCATTCCTAGCGAACAACTTGGAGCCAATTTGGTACAATGAAGGAGAAAGAAAAAAGGGACCCTTCATATTCATATTTTATGGAAAGTGCATCAGGAACCATATTGTCTTTTCCTTTTTTTTTAAATGATCTCATAATCATATCCAAAGAGCTTAGTCACCCATTTTTGTTTCTCGGGGGAGGAAAGGCGTTGTTCCAGAAAATACTTGAGACTTTGATGATCTGTCTTAATTTGGAAGAATTTCCCCAATAGATACGGGTGCCAAAGATCCACAACATGAAAAATAGCCAACATTTCCTTTTCATATATTGATTTTCCCAAATTTCGCTCTGACAGTTGTTTACTGGTAAAGGCCAAAGGCCAATCCAATTTCATAAGGATGATGCCAATTCCTTTCCCGAAAGCATCACATTCCAGGACAAAGGTATTTTTGAAATCAGGAAGGGCTAGGACTGGAGTGGTGCACATGGCCATCTTCAAGGTTTGAAAAGCCTAAGCAACTGTTGAATTCCAAGTTAAATAATTCTTTTTAAGGAGAGCAGTGAGAGGTTTCACAATCTTGCCATAATTCTTAACAAACTTGCGATAATAATCTGTTAAACCCATAAATCCACGCAATATTTTTAGAGTCTTTGGGTGAAGCCAATCTTTCATAGATTCAATCTTTTTAGGATCCACCTTGACACCATCCTTGCCAACAAGATGACACAAGTACTAGACTTCTGAGGTGCCAAAAACACATTTATATTGTTTGCGGAAAAGTTGGTGTTGCGAGAGTAGATGGAGAATTTGATCCACACGGGAAAGATGAGATTTCCAAGTTTTACTATAGATGTTAATACCATCAAAGAAAACTAAGACAAAATGGTGGAGAAAAGGACAAAAGACATGATTCATGAGGCTTTGGAAGGTGGAAGGGGCATTACATATGCCAAAGGGCATGACCAAAAACTCATAGTGACCCTCATGAGTTCGAAAGGCAGTATTGGGTATGTCAGCTTATTGTATATGTATCTGGTGGTATCTAGAACGCAAATCATAGTGATGTACTGAGCACCACTCAGCTCATCCAAGAGATCATCAATGACAGGAATGGGGAACTTGTCCTTGATGGTGAGTTTATTGAGGGCACAAAATTCAGGACACATGTGCCAAGTACCTTATTTCTTAAGTACCATGACCACATGGGAAGAATAAGGGATGGTACTAGGGTGGATAACACCTGCTTGGAGCAATTCCTGCACTATTTTTTAAATTTCATTCTTTTGAGAAAAGGGGTGGTGATAAGGGTGAACATTGGGAGGAAGACTGCCAGAAACAAGGGGAATGGAATGATCACGAACACCACGAGAAGGAGTGTTGGCATAGGGGGCAGACCCAGGGTTCAATGCTTCAAGAGCGCACCAACAAAACCCTAACTACCAACCCTTTTAGCAACACCTGTGAAGCAGGTGAAGTCTCACCTGTGGTAGAGGCAGGGGGGGTTGCAGGAATCAAGTGTCTACAACCTTGCTGGGACACATATCTATGATTACAATACTTGACAGAGCACTTTAGCCAATAACATGCATTACTTTATGATTCTTATTCACTTCACAGATTAAACCTTAAGTACAAAATGGCGCTGTAATAAATAGATCAAATACTTCTAAGCACTTAGCATAATCTCAGATCTAACATTACTTCACATCATAAGCACTAAGAATTCATAAATATATCTACCATACATCAATAATAGTTCACTAAGAAAGTATATACATAAATACCATAAATAAAATAGCACAAAGCACATCAACACAGGATATATGTGGTTCACTCCAGTGTGGGGCTACGTCCACCAATCTTCTTCTCTTCTTATTAGTCTCTTCCAATCTTCTTACATGCACCAAGACACAACGTCAACTACGCATAGGACAAGAGATCTATGTGCACCTCACCAGATCCTCCTTCCCCGAGTTGGATCAAAGAACAAGGCCTTACAAATTTTGTCTACACCAAGCACTTACAAAATGCTTGCACCTAGCTCTGCAAGTCTTAACACATCTTCCTGCATATAACTAATATTAGAACTAAGCCATTGTCCCCTTATTACATCGCCTAGCTACTTATTTATACATTACAAAAGAGGCCTAAGCATGGGTAAAACCATGGGTTGACATCCCATACTCGTTACATAAACCTTAAAACCCAAAAAGCCTGCAAAAAGGGCAAGATCCTGCGATCTCTTGTTTGCCTGGGTGCTCCGTCTTAGACTATCCTGTCGAAGTCCCAAAAATGGTCAAACAAGACCAAAGTTTCCACAAAACTTGGTCGAGGGCCAACAAGCTGCCAACACTCACTTGTGACTTGTCCCAAGTCACTCTGATCTGGGCAATTATGCTTCGAAGGTCTCTAGCTTAGCTTGAGCTGCCTCGACTTGTTGCTTCGCCAGAGCCTCCTGCTTAGCGAACTCTTGGATTACTTTCTCGGTGACAGGCCCTTCCAGGCATTGTTCCACTGTTGTGACCACCCATTCCAGTTGTGCACCTTGTCCCTCGATTTCTTCAAATAGTGTGCAGGCTTCATCCTGCATCGGCTGGAGTCTTTAGGTCACCTCCATAACTCGGCTCTGGATGACAGTGACCTTTTGCTGGACTGTGTGCTGCTCCTGTGACCTTTTGATATTCTCTAATGTTGTAAGCTGCTTCAGCTGTGCTTGCAAAGTTGATGCCTATTGCTTCACCTCCTAGAGTTGTGCCTCCAATCTCCTCAGCTCCGGGTCTTCTGCAAGGCGCTCGTAGGTCTGCACACTTCAGTCACTGAGTTGTTTGCATTTTGTGGCTAATGCCCTGATTCTTTCTACTGCACTCCTGGAAGTTTCTTCCCTTTGATATCGTACTTCCTGCGGAGTGCTAGGTATTGCTTGAAGTTCTAGCTTTGCTACTCTTTCTTGGAGCTATTGAATAGCTTCAATGAGCTTCCCCACTTGGCTCTCGATTGTTTCTTCTTCCATCTGGGCCAAGCTCGACATATAGTGAAGTGCTCTATTCACTACCTCTCTCATCCCAATATCCTCCATGAGCAGTTGGTCTTTCTCTTTCTGGATTTTTTCTTTGTCCTCTTCTAACTTTGCCCGAAGGTCATCTTTTTCTTGTTGCACAACCCGAAGTTGCTCTAAGGCCTCCTCCTTTTCTTGCCTCAAGGCCTCTGTGGCCTACTCCTTTTCTTCCTGTACTCAACGAAGTCGAGTCTCAGTTGCATCTGCCAATCTATGCAATTGGGTGGGCTCATACCCCAATTCTACATTCTCTGATGAGGGTGGCATAGTGGACACTGCACGGCTCGACTGGAGAGATTTTTGGATGTCTTTCAGTTCCTTCTCAATCCTGTCATAGAGTGTTTCTTGCTTCGCTTCGTGCCTTTGCAGGATATCCTCTGAGGCATCTTCAACAACTGTGATGATGAGCTGGATATCATCCACTATAAGCACATTCTGTGACTGGGGCTTAGTGGCTCGATATTTATTCCACGTTGAGGGTTTATGCGGGGAACCCTTCCTTTTCTTTGACATCCCAGCCTCTGTAAGGGGATCCTTTGGTGATGTTACTTCGCCATTTTCTTTCTTTTCCTCTTCCCCTTTCTCCTCTTGGTTTACTTCATCACCTCCTCCTCTTGCAGGTGAGTAAGACACAATTTCCTCTGATGTGTTGTCTTTTTCCTCACTTTTGATGTCCTGCAACTCCTCCTTTTTCTTCTTCTTATTGTTGCTTCCCTGTCCATCATGTTCGACCTGGGTGACTAACGGGCTTCTGATGATATCTGGGTCGGAAATCTCTTTCTGTTCGACTGGTACAAGGAATTGTGCAAGCCATTCCTTGGTTATCTCCTCCATATATTCCTCAGTCAATTTGTAGTAAGACTACAATTCCTCCTTTCTTTCGTCCCCATGCATGGTGATATATATAAAGTGTCAGTCTGTGCAGAACTTTGCGAGTGGCCTGAACCGATGGAGTGTATTCGGCGTCATCCGGGGGAAGGATTCAATGGCCTGCTTGAGCTGTAAGTAGTAGGTTTGGAACACTGCATTGGATTGCCACTGATTCGCCATGTCGCTCGAATACCACAAAGTGGTGAACCTCACAGCCAGTGGTTCTGATGGATCAACTTTAGGGAATGTCACTCCCTCTGGCATCTCCTAAGTGACAAATTCTATTAATATCAACAACCAACTAAAGTGGAACTCATAGCCTTGGTCTTGCGCTTCGCGATAGTCCTTCTCCAATTCATTGACGAGGTAGCTCGGTTAGTTCATTTGCATGTCCTCGATGCACTTCCCTGTGAGGTCAACGACGAACCCTATAACTTGCGTTGGTTTGTTCTTCCTGACGATATTTCCAGTGATCAGTTGACAAGCTAGGTGCACTGTGCCATCTTGGATGGAGGATACCTTTTAGCCTCTCTTTCCCTTCTCCACATCACCATAGGTTTCCTTTATTCGTTGCGCCAAGGAGCGATCTTATGTCTTTCTTGGGTAGAATTTATGAGGGTCTAGTCCTTGCATGCTTAGTCTAGTGATCAGGTGGATCAATGTTGGATCCACAGTGATGCTCCTATCCAAACACAAATACCCACCATGGAAGCACGACAAGAGGATTTTAACGCATGCGTTAAACTCCTGATGTCAGCCGAAGTGTGGGATCTTCATCAAATTTAAGATAGTTGATCTCGTGATCTCCTTGATCCATGGTTGGGGAACTATCTTAGGATTCTTCCCAGTCATCTTTTTTAGGTAGCGATGCGGTGTGAGTATCGCATAATTCTTTTTGTCGCTGAGGTTTAAATAACTTATATTAAGGTCTGGGATCAATCCCAGCTATGGTCCTACTGCATGTATCCCCTTAAGGAGGTACGCAGTGATGAGTGTGTACTTGAAATCTCTTGGAACATTGTCACGACTAACCACGTCAGCCAAGGGCAGGATGTAGTCGAGCAGGACTGACAGGATCTGCTTTGTGTTCACCAGGTCGTTGCATTGCTTGCTTCTTTTCTCGGTCGTTGTTCGGCTAGATCGACGTGCAGTCAAGGGGGAGGCTTGCAATCCAGCTATCGATGAGGCCTGTACTCCTGCGGACATAAATTTATCAGCCATAAGGTCTATTAATATACTCAAGGTAGGTGAACAGATACTCAAGGTAAGAAAAATGGGTGGCGAGGTCTCAAAAACACAGTGCGATAGTGATCAGTTCTCTATTAGCTCGGATAATCATAGTTTGGAAAAAGTGGTCCCAGTGCGGCATTCGACAAAATAAATAAACAACGTTGTAACAAATTCCTCCAATGGGTAGGAATACCTCAATCCATCCATTATGGCACGGTCCCAACGGTCCAATGGCGATCTTTTCAGAAATAACTGTGTTTCTAACCGTTCCGGAGCATCATTCTAACGGTCAGGGCGCCTCCAACGGTCATATAGATTCATCATGGAAAAGTTTCATTCTGCGCGGTTCTGCTATTCTGACGAGGTTCAAGTTCTGCAAGCCTGCCTTTCATGAATTCTTCTCTCAAAATTCCTACAGTCTTTCTAACTTTTCCTTCTTCTTACTGCTCTTTCTTGCCTTCTTTCCTGTGATATGAGTCTATGGATTCCTCTTCCCATTCTTATTCTTATCTTTCCTTAGCGTAGTAACTTCGCACTGCTAAGGTGCTGTCAAAGGGTTCGAGTGTAATACCTCTCTTTCTATTTCCAGGATAGATTCTCTTCTCTCCTGCATGGATATGTTCTTTAAGTCATCCCACGTTCTTCCAATTTTGAAAACCAATTCTCTATTCCTCTGTTGCTTCAACTTATCCTCTTATTATTGTACTAGTCTCTCTATTTTCTTGGCTATGAAGTCCCTTAATTATTTCTTTTTTTGTTCTGTAGCTTCCTCTTCTTCTTTCCTTTGGACCTACTCTTTCTCAATCTAGGGCTTTCCTAACATAAGTGCCAAAGGAGTGCTATTCTCAACAAACTTAATGACCTGAAATTCTTCTTCAGTCAATGCTCCATGGGTTATCATAGGTACATGAGTAAGTTTTCCACATAGGGTTATAATCTTTCCTTTAAACAATCATATCCCTCCTAATGAAGGAATCATAGCAGGCTTTCCCAAAATTTTGCAAGTGCTTTCTGGCACGATATTCACCTATGTTTCTTCATCCAATACACAGTCTATGTCGAAGTATCCTATTCTTGTTTCTATGCACTCCTTCTCTTTTAAGATCTCTATTAAACTGATGTCTCTATTATCATTCAGTGTTTCTCTCAGCTGTAATAACATAATCTCTGATTGTTTCTGGTTCTCTAGCATATCCTTGGTTTCTTGACCTTCTTCATAGTTTTCTTGTCTCAGGTTCATATTTTCAACTTTAGCAATCATTCTAGGGCAATCCAAAACCTCATGACCAACAGTTTTACAACAAAGACAAATAGGATCTATACCAGGGCATTCATTACCAAGATGTCCCTCTCTTCTACAGTTATAACATAGTGTCAATCCTCTCTTTCTTTTGAACGATCCCCAACCTTTTCTGTACTGCGCACTAGGATCATAGTGATGGACCTGCAATCTACACAAATTCTTTCTAGGATCCTGCATCCACTTGTTAGTCCAAAAATTCCTTCTATGCATAGGAATAACATATCTTTCACTATCTCAATCAGATTTATTCAGATCAAATATTCTTTCTTTTATCTGTGCCCTAGGCAGGGGGGGTTGCAGGACTCAAGTGTCTACAACCTAGCTAGGACACAGATTTGTGATTACAATACTTGACAGAGCACTTTAGAAAATAACATGCATTACTTTATGATTCTAATTCACTTCGCAGATTAAACCTTAAGTACAAAATGGCGCCGTAATAAACAAATCAAATACTTATAATCACTTAGAATAATCTCAAATCTAACATTCCTTGACATCATAAGCACTAAGAATTCATAAATCTATCTACCATACATCAAGAATAGTGCACTAAGCAAGTAGATACATAAATACCATACATAACATAGCACAAAGCACATCAACATAGGATATACGTGGTTCACCCCAGTGTGGGGCTACATCCACCAATATTCTTCTCTTCTTATAAGTCTCTTCCAATCTTCTTACATGCACCAAGACACAATGCCAACTCCACATAGAACAAGAGATCTGTGCGCACCTCACCAAATCCTCCTTCCCCAAGTTGGATCAAAGCACAAGGCCTTACATAGTTTGTCTACACCAAGCACTTACAAAATGCTTACACTTAGCTCTACAAGTCTTAACACATCTTCTTGCACATAGATAATATTAGCACTAAGTCATTGACCCCTTCTTACATCACCTAGCTACTTATTTATACATTACAAAAGAGGCCTAAGTATGGGTAAACGCATGGGTCGACATCCCATACCCATTACATAAACCCTAAAACCCAAAAAGCCCACAAAAAGGGTGAGATCCTGCGATCTTCGCTTCGCCTAGGCGCTTCATCTTCGACCAGCCTATCGAAGTCCCAAAAATGGTCAAACATGACCAACGTTTCCATAAAACTTGGTTGAGGGCCAACAAGGAGGAATGCCTTGAGAGGTGGAAAAAATATCTTGATGTTTGGAAAGGATAGCTTAGAGGTCAAGATGCACAAAGGGTGTCTCAACGACTTGAATAGAATGGAGTTGAGCAATGATACCAAAGTGGCCTTTCTTGAGGAGGTTTTCGATATGATGTGAACTAATGATCTCAGGAGAACCAACTGTGAGACCTTGGAATTGATACGTTTGTCCTTCCTGTTGGAATTGCATGGTTAATTCCTTAAAATCCATAAGAATGGAACCCAAAATGCGTAACCATTCAACACCTAGCACAATGTAACAACCTCCCATGTCAATGGAAAACATATGAGATTTGAGTTGGTAATGTCCAATTTAAAGACGAACATTTTCACACCGCCCACCACATTTCATGGACCCACCATTGGCTATCATGATTTGAAAATTATTGACAACACAAATATAGAAATTGGTTTCCTCAGCAATGCAACAATGAATAAAATTGTGGGTGCTACCACTATCACCAAGGATGATGACCTTCCTTTCCTTAATGTAGCCAATGAGCTTGAGAATTTGGGGGGACGAGAAGCCAGTGAGGGCATGCAAGGAAATAAGTGGGTCAACTTCAGGTGGGTTAGTAGGTTCTTGGGTGGCATCGGGAAGGGAGGGTTCTTCAACAAGGGGAACAGTCACATCCTCTTCAGGAACATCTTCTGAGATAGCCATAAATAGTTTTTGTTCCTTACACTTATGCCCCAGAAAATATTTCTCATCACAATTATAACAAAGACCCTTCAGTTGGTGTTCAACCATTTCAGCCCGAGTTAGTTTCTGGACCTTGAGGGGAGTAACAAGGGGTTAGGATTAGCGAGTTGAGGGCGAGGAACAAAAGGGGTTTTTTTGTTCTGGGAAAAAACAACTTGTTGGGCCTATTTAGCACGTTGATTATCTTCCAACCAAGTGGGAGGGAAGGTCATGAGAACCTAGGATCGTATTTCATCCTTGAGGCCACTGATAAAGCATTCACGGAAGAACACATCTGACATGCCCTCTATTTGAAAGGCCAAATGATCAGAAGAAGTGATGAAGTCTTCCACTATGCCTGACTGTTTCAACTTGGTCAAACGACCTAGATAGTGGGTATCAGTATCAAAGTGGGCATAGAGCTCAACAAGAAATTGGGTCTAGGAAATATACCCCTGACATGAATTTTTTCGCCATTACCACCATTGCCAGCGTTCAGGATCTAGATAGAGGACAACATAGTGAAGTTTGGCCAACTCGTCAGTAATACCATGCAGGGAAAAATATTGCTCCATTTGAGTGACCCAACCTGTAGGATTAGAGACATCAAATTTATTGACCTCTATGTGGGGAAGATGAGGTTCATGATGCATGGAGTTGGAGTGAAAATGCAGAAACTGAGAGGAATCAGTAGCATCGTGTTGTGTGGATGAGGAAGGACCTGTAGGGTGGTTCAACAATTGATTGACAATAGTATGGAGGGAGGCCAATTGGGTTGTGAGGTTGGCTTCCAAGGTGTCAATGCGGGAATTGGTGGAATCCATCTGATATGTGAGATGGAGACATGGGATTTATTGATGGAATTTTAGATATCTTGGTTGCGATTGGTGGCCATTTGGAGAGGGGAAGTGCGAGTAAGGAGAAAAAATGGGTGGGTGGGACCACCAAAAAAAAGAACTTAGAAGTGATAGGTACGGTGACGATCAGTGCTTGAAGGGAAATATAATGGGATAGGCAACAAAATAGGGAAACTAGGAAGGGGTCAGGTCCATTGAAACAAAACGGATTAAAAATGAAGGGTATGACTTTGATCAGGGAGAAAAGGGGAATCTAATGGAATAGATCCCAAATAAGTGTGTCGGCGGGACCACTATACGTTTTTTTTTTTAACTCCTGCAGAGTTATACTCTGGCCTGAAGAATACTGCAGTGAAAAAATTCCCAAATGATTAACATGAAGAAATGTGTAGTAATTTTGCATCCAGAATGCAAAAGACAATGTAGCATGACAATAGATCTTGTTGGTTTTATTTTTTTTTCCTTCCCAAGGGTTAGGGTATTCAAGGCTTCTATAAACAAGAGTTTTCCCTGTGTTATAGCTCTTTGATATACGTGCGAGGTCCAACAGTAGTACTCGACCCAATATCTCAGGGCACCAACTAAGGAGGCTAGACCATACCCTTAGCCGTACTACCCCACTACCCAGGTACTAGAGAGTATCTTATCGAGTGTTGTTATTGGTGGAACTATAGCAGTCAGACGACCGATCGATTTATCTACAAAGGGATTTAGGATATCTAAGCCGATCCATATACATGTGGTGTGTGATGCACTACCACTTGAAGGGGTACCAACAAGGGTTACAAGGGTGGCCAACAAATGTGCGCTTAAGTACCACTTGTATTTCCCGTGTGTATAAATCTCTGGCCGTGGGTTTATGTGCATAACGACATATCTATGTAGCTTAAAGACGCTGAAATATGTCTCTACCTTGAAAACAAAATTAACCCACAATTTTCTGTCGAGGAAGGTGCTCTGATACCACTTGTAATATTCCAGATATAAAAGTATGCAGAACAAAAATAAATATTTATAAATGGTAGATGAACAATAATATAACTAGAGCAACACCACGATAATACCAAAATGATAAAAAAATAACACCAGGAAGAGCACTTTGATTACTGAGAGCAATTTTCACTTGCCTCTTCGAGGGGGAAATCTCCAACAGAGCAGAGCTATATTACAATAATATCCAAGACAAAAATTCTCATACCCTCAACTCCTATTTATACTAAATATGTCTATCAAAAGAACAATCTAGAGGAAGATCCTTCTAGAAGCGGAAGTGTTGGCCCTTGACCAAGTTTTGGGAGATCCTTGGTCAAGTTTGACCTATTTTGGGACTTCAACAACCTTTTGAAGACAAAGTAGAGATCGCGGGATCTCAGCCCCTTTTTGGGATTTGGGATTATGTAACGAGTATGGGATGTCGGCCCATGGGTTTACCCATGTTTAGGCCTATTTTGTAAAGTATAAATAAGTAGCTAGGTGACATAAGTAGCTGGTCGATAAGCTAAGTGCTAAGTGAAAGTATGGTTTGTATATGCTCTGTGCATATTGTGAGAAACTTGTAGAGCTAAGTGCAAGTGGTTGTAATAGACTGTGAAAGGATTTGTGCTAGACCTAGCTCAGGGAAGGAGGATCTAGAGAGGTGTGTGAAGATCTCCTGTCCTATGCGGAGTAGGGTTTTTATGGCTCTGTGCATGTAGATGACCAATTGAAGCTAATAAGGAAGAAGAGTTGGTGGTCGTAGCCCCAAGGTGGGGGTGAAACACGTAAATACTGTGTTATTATTCTATGTGTGATGTTTTGATGTGTTTATGTCTTTACTTGCTAAGTGCTTTGATATAGATAGATAGATCTGTTTGTGCTTTGTGCTTATGATGACCCTGGATGCTAGATCTGACCTATGTGAACTTGCTTAGTGCTCGAATATGCTAGATCTAATCTATTTCTTTATGCTAAGTGCTTAGATACATTAGATCTGGGTGAATGCTGCAATGCTCTGTTTTATCTGTGAAGCAAATATTGGTTAAATAATGATGAACTAACGGTGCTAAGTTCTCTATCAAGTATTATAATCACAGATTTGTGTCCCAGCTAAGGTTGCAGACACCTCAGTCCTACAACCACCCCTTCCTCTACCTCGGGTGAGACTTCATCTACTTCATAGGTGTTGCCGAAAGGGCCGGTAGTTAGGGTTTTGTTGGTGCGTCATTGTAGCATTGAACCCTGGGTCTACCCCTGTGCCAACAGGAAGCTTCTATTAGGTCTTCTTACATTGGACTTATTCTTAATGTNACCCCTGTGCCAACAGGAAGCTTCTATTAGGTCTTCTTACATTGGACTTATTCTTCCTTATTTCTAGGCCTTATTAATATTGACCTTTATTACATGGAAATATATTATTCTACCTATGTGAGGGGTTAGGTTACTAACATCATTTCATTGACTACAATGTTGTGTATTGAATCCTGACAACATGATGAAATGCCTATTGTATGTGAAATTTAATTCACTTTAACAAGTAGAGGATTTTCCAGCATGTTGATAGCCATTAGAATGTTGTGTGCTAATAGATTTAGGAAATTCCTATCATAACTAAGATGAATATACATGTCCTTTTAATTAGATATTATATTCTTTTGAATTGAATTTATCTCCTAAAAAGAGTAGTTATGTGATAAGTTTGATTATTGTAGAGTTCCTATAATGATATTATCTTGGCTTAATATCAAACTTGAATGGTCCATTCCTTAATGTTTTGGGTAAACCGATAAGATGTTTACTTTTTAACATGTAATTCCTTGTATTTTGACATAAAATTTTCTTGCTAAGAGGAAAATGTAGCGGTACATCAATATCCATCAAATTATAAGAACCACTAGTGTGCTAAGAATCAAGCTATGTGACTACAAATATAATTTGGGAGAACTTGAAGGCACAGTTAACAATAAATGGTTCAACAAACTCATAAATTGATAGCTACACAACCTAGCCCTGAATTATCTCTACTTCTATGTTAGAGGCCATAGGTATGCCTGGATAAATCACAATTTGCTAGTGCTGAAAACCCTATCTATAATTGAGACAAGTTCAGGCAAGATTCCAAGTGACAACAAAATGAGTAATATTTTTGTAGCTATGTAGGATCTAATTGAAGGTTGCATGATGAATACAACATGCATGACCAATTCAGAGAAGTGATCCTGGTAAGTACCACATAGTTGATTCACAGAAGTAACCTTTTCAAGCACGACTTAGTTGATCCCCTTAGAGAAAGAAACCATGCCATCTATGCCAAAATGAAGATGCAATGGATGTGCAAACCAACACATACTATCACTGAATCAAATCAAATATTGTTTATTTTCTACCAGCTTGTAGCGTTTCCACAGGGTTAACTACAATTGTATTTTTTAGAAGTTTATGTGAATAATACAACCTCTACAACTAGACAATTTTCACCCAATTTCCTAAGCAAAATATTCAAATGGAAGATGATGTGTAAATTGTAACAACCCTAGTTAAATAGTTGCATAGGGTTGATCAAGTATAGTTAATTAAATAATTAACTGTCCTAGTGTGTATTAGTTAAATAACGATTATTTATTAATAATATTAATTAATTAATTGATTAATTAAAACATTTAAGGTTTGGGTAAAGAATTAAAGGCTTAATAACTTTAATTTATTTATTATAAAACTTTACGTATGACAGGGGATAGGGTATTGAATAGAGGGATAAGGTAGTAAATGGAGGGATAAGGTGGGTGGCATTAAATGAAGGAGGAGGCGGTGAATGGGGAAGGATTTGAAGGGGAGAGGCATTCAGAAAGGGCACTTTTGGAATTTGGGGAAAGGAGAGCATTTGAGAGCAGGGACTGTATTTTCTATTGAGGATATTTTCTGGTTTGGAGTTTGGGTGAACTATTACAGGGGGCACCAGGTTGCTGGGAGTTTTGGGCTCGGGGGCCAGGAATCCTCATGGAATCCTGGAGCTAGGGAGCCGGACAGGATTTGTTCCTAGCTGGCAAGGAGGAAGATTCGGTTTTGGGCAGAGTTTTGGGAAGAGCAGTAGAGAGGACAACCAGAGATCGAGAATTTAGCATCAGAAAGAGGTATTTTTATTTATTTATTCTCATGAATATGTGGTGTTATGTGGTTGTTACGTAAGCTTATTTACATTCTATTAATAAATCTAATTTATGCTGAATAATAAATGATTATAGGTTTGATTAAATTGTACAGGATATAATATGTTTTTATTCATTATTTTAGCTTGTGATTTATAAGGCTCTGTGGGGACAGAGGTCTTACATAAATCATCATAACTATTACATGATCCTTCTACTATTCATGAATGGAGCCACTAGAGAGGCCAAAGTTTGTGATGTGTGATCCGATATCTTCTCCAGAGCCACTGAAATGGAAGTTAATTGAGCTAATTCATCCATTTGATATTGCCTAGTATCACAACACCACAAGAACATGATTTCAAAGTTTTTCCCCTTCTCCTTGGCCCCTTTTGAGGAAGCACTTAGCTATCTAGGTTTCTAGTTGAAGTCCTCAAAGATATAGAGTCAAGGACTATCTGTAACATGTGGCTTGTAGACATAATCAAGAAGAAGGTCAATTGTGTTGAATTTTTATGATGAGCTCAAGTACATGTAATTTATTTCAATTTAACATGAACTTGAACCATAAACAATGTAACAATACAATATACAATAGCTGCAATAACCAATATCACAAGAATAATAACCATGCACAAGAAAACAAGAAGTTATCCTCGGAAAACCCTTCTCAATCAAGGGAAAAACCCAACAATCATTTGCTATAGAGTCAAGAGAATATCCCCCACACCATAAACCCTAGAGCACACAAGAGGGTGATTCTATGACCTTGAAACTTGTGCCTAAGAGAAATGTGCACTTCAGTCGTAAAAGTATCTTGAGAGAATGTTACAATGAAGTGTGAGTGAGTGATCCACATTGGGGATCTACTCTCTTATATATACAAGACTTAACACAAAATAGGTTTTCCGATTGATAGAATAGGGTCGACTTCTATAACTCAATGATATAATTAATCTTTACACAAATATTAATTATCTTTACATGGTGGGGCTGACTTGTACCTTTTACACAATTAGGGTTACATAGTAAATCTTACTCTTAGACAATATAGTAAGGGATCCACACATCCTCTAGTGCTATCCACTAGGGACATGTCCACCTGTGCTCAGCCACATGGATGTCACTCTCAACATATCAATTCAACTAAGTCCATAAGAGTACCATTTGGAGAGCCATCTCAAGTCAACTCAACTAATTCCATAGGAGTCTGATAGGAGACCATCTCATGTCATCTCAACTCAGGCCAAAGGATCATGACAAGAGACCACACATCATCTCAACGCAGTCTAGAGGAGTATGACACACCCATCACATGGGCTCTCTAATAGATCGTCTCAACTCATTCTAGGGGAGAACGACCTGGAGAATGTCTCATGAATTTGCAATCATCAACACTCCCTCTCAGCTAGGGAGGCATTATCCACTATGCCAAGTCTCTCACAGAAGTACTCAAGCTTCGTCCTAGCAAGAGGTTTGGTGAAGACATCTGCAACTTGCTTGTGTGTAGAAAGGTATTGCACATGTACTTCTTTCCTCTACACCATATCTATGATGTAATGGTATTTGATCTCAATGTGTTTCGATTTATCATGAAACACAGGATTCTCAGAGAGCTTCACACAGCTCTGGTTATCACAATGGATAAAGGTGGAATCCAACTCATTACCAAATAAGTCTGTAAGGAGCTTCTAAATCCACACTGCTTCTGCGGTACTCAAGACCATAG
>JASDQU010202743.1:6889-18993 GCA_032191745.1 Picea mariana | reverse complement strand
TCCCTAGCACCTCCCAACCTCCCTGGATTATGAATATGAAATACTGAAACCTATTACAGTGATATAGTGTTCAATAACAGCTTACCGGTCTCATCAATGTTCTGCAAGATTTTGCTACTCATACTTCCTTGCTGTCTTCCAGCATGCATCCGCTGCCCATTCTGTTCTTCTGCTTTTATGCTCTGTGCGCAATGTCCATTCGCAACACAGTTCTTCTTCTGTTCTTTTCAGATGCTGCACTTTGATTCTTCTTCAACAACATCCATCACAATCTCAACAACAACAACAATCACATCTCTTCTCTGTATTGTGTATTTATAGCTTTTGTTCACCTTGTGCATGCAATGCGTGCAATCCCTCTACATACTCACACCGCACCGATATCCTTCACAACTCAAGTTCTCTGTCTGATTATCATCGTGACTCTTCAGCTTCTCTGACCATTTTTCCACTCGTTCAACATCACTGTATGTTATGCTGAGATTCCTCAGCCTCTCTGGTAGTTGAGACTCTTCGTCTTCTCTATGACAGTAGAGCTCACCTTCTCTGTTCCAGTTACAAGCTTCAATGCTCATCCAGTTGTCAATCACCTTCACGAGCATCTTCATCCCTCTTGAAGATTCCTAGAGACTCTTCATCTCCTCTATCAATCACCCCGAAGTGTCTTCGAGTCCTCTGGCAGAAACCATCAGTGGTTTCTGGCAGTTACACTATGACGTGCAACAGTAGCCCTTCGATTATGCTCAGATTCACCTGCATCGTTGGATTTAATCTGATGGGTTCTTGTGTTATTTACCCGTTTAGCACTTTCGAAATTCAGAGATTCTGCGATGAGACATATTGAGTCTCCATGTCACGAGTTTCGAAACTCCAAAACAAAGTTTTTCTGCACTGGTTCCTTCCTTTATATGACCACGGCTATGACCAAGTGCTTATGCATAAGGCGCTTTCACGATTTTGCATTTCGTGAATCTAGAGATGAGGCATCTCGACTCTCCAAGATGCGATCCCTGAAACCCGGAGCTTATCAGAACCGAGTCCTTCCCTTCTCATGACCACCGGCGGTGACCATAGGCTGTGCCAAAAAGGCGCTTCGTGAGTTTATAAACTTCATCTGATCGACAATTGAAATCTCCATAGATCCGACGGTCCAGATCTTATCGTGATCTCGCATCTCGCGAGTTCACACACCATGCTCTGTTGACTCCAAGTCAGTGACTTGACCTATGATTCGACGGTCCAGATCTGATCTTAATTCAATGGCTCAGATCATATTGCGATTTCGCATATCATGATTTCAACCTTCATATTTCTTGCCTCTCCAAGTCGAGAGTCGCGAAACTCTGAGATGGAGTCTCGGATCAACGGTCCAGATCACACCTTGATCTGATGGCTGCGATTAAATCACGATTTCGCATATCGTGAGTTTTATAGTTATGTTTCTTGCCTCTCCATGTCGCGAGTTGTGAAACTCCGAGATGAAGCTGGATCAACGTTCCAGAACAAAACTTTGATCTGATGACTGCGATTAAATCATGATTTCGCATCTCGCGAGTTTGATAGTTATGTTTCTTGCCTCTCCATGTTGTGAGTCGCAAAACTCTAATATGAAGCTGGATCAACGGTCCAAAACAAAACTTTGATCTGATGGCTGCGATTAAATAGCGATTTCGCATATCACAATTTTGATAGTTATGTTTCTTGCCTCTCCATGTCGCGAGTCGTGAAACTCCAAAATGGAGTCTTAGATCAGCAGTCCCGATCAACACTTGATCTAACAGTCATCGAGAATTGTAAATGGGATCCAGCGATCAGAAATGCTGCTTCTCCTCCCAAGCTTACTTTGTTCCGCTTACTCTGATCTTGCCATCGCTTCTGAGCTTAATCGAATCTTCTCTGCAACGTCTTCTCATAATTCCCACCTTCATTGTTGTACTTGCCATCAATGACAAACATTCGATGTCTGTTAAATATTTTCCAACAATCTCCCCCTTTGGCATTGATGGCAACACAAGCACCCACATGCATTCAGACTCTCCTCCCGGACTCTTTTCTCCCCCTTTGACATCAATGTCAAAGAAGAAACATGTTCCCCTGAGTTGTTGCAAAACATACTCCCCCTGTCAACTATGAGCATCTTGGAAATACACCAAATATTCAATAAGTACTCCCCCTGACCAGGTGAACAGATTAGACTCAAGAAATTATAATCCCCAACTTTTGACGAAGATATCCAAAAGGGGTTGCTGCTAATGGTTTTGTAAATATATCTGTAATCTGCTCTATAGAAGGTATATAATTCAGTTGAACAATTCTGTTTGTAACTTGTTCTTTGAGAAAATGGTACTTTATTGGAATATGCTTAGTCTTGGAATGAAGAACATGATTCTTGGAGACACTAATGGCACTGGTGTTATCACAGTGAATTGGAATGGGATACAACCTATAATACACCCATTATAACTTCCTCTTCTTTCTCTCACAGTCTCCTCTCTCAGAATACAATATTTGCAATGATGCATAATTGTAATCCATTTCCCTAATAAAAGAGGGTTTCCTTCTAGGGAAAAAAACCCTAACATAACTTCTACCTTCATATTTGCGACCTTATAATGAATCATCCAGATTTACTATGAAATTACAATATACATTTACAAGGCAATTTTTCTTTTGGGGGCCCACTTGTTCCCTACAACCCCCTCGCGTGTAAGGGTGTACAGTATTCTGGGGTGTACAGTCTTCATGGGGTATAAACACGACTGAAAACAAATACCTATGAAACAAGAAGATAATCAGGCTCCACAACCAACAATCTCCCACTTGGACACTGATCACAACAACTCCACTGTAGTTGTACTTGTTGGACTATACTCCACCTTGGACCTAGCAAATTGCTCTTCTTTGCCTTCATGCTTGAAGACCAACTGAAACTGAGCAGAAACTCAGTTTTTCCCTGGTTACTCCCTTTGTTAGCATGTCTACAAGATTATGGTTAGTGTGTATCTTTTCCAACTTCAAATGTCCATCTTCCAAGACAAATCGTATGAAATGGTACCTGAGTTGTATATCCTTAGTCTTCGAATGGAAGACTAAGTTATTTGCAAGATGAATGGAACTCTCATTGTCACAGTACAACATGTTATTCTCCTGCTTCTTTCCCAATTCCTCCATAAACCTCTATAACCAAATCATTTCTTTACTCGCCTCTGTAGCAACAACATACTCTGGTTTTGTTGTTGAAAGTGCAACAACTTTTTCCAGTTTCGAAATCCAACTTACTGTTGTTCCACCTACAGTAAAAAAATACCTTGTGGTGCTCCTCCTTCTATCTTTATCACTTGCCATATCTAAATCAACATATCCGTGTAGAACAATGTATGAACCTCCAAAACACAATGCATGAGTAGTAGTACCTTTCAAATACCCGAGAATCCACTTTACTGCCTCCCAATGTTCTTTACATGTATTGTTCATATACCTACTCACAACTCCCACTGCATGTGCGATATCTGGTCTTGTGCAAACCATCACATACATCAAGCTACCAACTGCTAATGAATAAGGGACCCTGAACATGTATTCTATCTCCTCCTATGTCTTGGGACACATTTCTTTGGTTAATTTGAAATGGATGGAAAAATGTGTACTAATTGGTTTTTCATTCTACATTCTAAATCTCTCCAACACTTTCTCTATGTACTCACCCTCAGACAATGTCAATTTGTGATTTTTCCTGTCTCTTGATATTCTTATACCAAGGATTTTATTTGCAACACCTTTTGTTCCTCAGATTATTCCAGGCTCACAAAATAATGTCAGGCATCCAAAGATTTAAGAGAATTGTTTTTGTAATGCTTTTCTACCTTTAGTGTTAAGACAAAACTTCAAATGAATTTTAATGATTGGAAAACACAGAGGAAATATATCTTTCTTTGAGTCTTTTATAAATATTGATCATATGAAAAGTAGAATTGATTAACAAACACTATCAAAATAAAGTAAGGTGTTCAATACGAATAAATCTTACCTTATCCGCAACAGAAGAATTGTGAAGAATGAGTCCTTGATAGATGAATTAAAATGAGGAAATTTAGACAGATACAGGTCTTGTTTTACTCACAATAATAATAGACGAAAAATTGTAACTGAACAATCATCCAATATATGGACTATAATAGATGTGTTACTAAATTGTAGTATTTCAATCTTCAAGAACCATGAAGTGAAGAAAATAAGATTAGGAATGGTAACACACATAAATCACATAACTCAAGGAAATGAGATGTAGAATCTATGTCTTCTCTTTCTATTTGGTATTCATAAAGTTCTCTTTTACATTCAGCCAGAAGAAGCCYTGAATAGATCATTGATATGTTTATTTATACAAAAWTGTCTTAACCAGAAGTAGTTAGACATTCCACATTCTTCGTTCTCAAAATAGAATACAATTAAAATTAAAAGATACAATGAAGATATATTTGGATATGCTGAGATTTCTTTTGCTCAATGGCACTTCACTTACCCTCTATTTGCTTGTGGATGTACTTGTTTTTTTTTTTTTTTGGTTCTGATCCTTGAATTGTGCATGTAGTTCCACTAATGCAACAACGAACTTGGAAGGTTCGACATTTGCATTTGGGTTTGATTCCTCATTCAATGAAGCTTGCTTCTTTATTGCTTTGTGTGGTGCCATGACTTTTCAAAAGTTGATGTTAACCCTCCTGTGAGAAGTAAAACCTCTGAGCTCAAAATATTGAATGCGACAATTTTGGATGCTAATTGAAAAATACTTTGAAGTTTGAAATGCCTTTATTTACAAAAATATTAATGTCTAGATATCCTCACATTAATCTATTGACAAAGTAATCATCTGTTAAATTTATTACCTTGTGGTCGCAACACTTTTCCAAATCTTTTACCCCAGCCAACTGGACGTATTATTAATAATCAAGATAAAGTGCTTCAGTAGTTCGACATTCAGGAGTTTTGAATGCAAAATAATGGATATTTCCTGAAGGTCGAATTCACGGAACAGTTAATCAACCCTTAATTATTTTTTCGTTTTAATTAATCATGGTTTAAGGTCACTTTTTAATTTTAAGTACTCCAAGACTCCAGAACTCCGGAGCTCCAGGAGTTCGTGAGCTTGTATGTGCGGTGAGTACTTTGGCAGTTCGACATTCGAGAGTTTTGAATGCAAAATAATAGATATATCCCGAATGTTGAATTCATGGAGTGATTACTTATCATTAATCTTAATCTTTAGTGTTTTATTTATCATGATCATTTGGGTGCTTCAGGACTTTGGTGCTCCGACGCTTCTTTGAATTTGTTCTTGATTTATCTCCCGGAGGAAAATCTCCCAAAGTGACGTGGTAGTGATGATGTGCCATAAAAAGTGAGTGACACGTGTCACCTAAAATCATGCCAATGATGTGACTAAAGTGTCGAAAATGAGTGCCACATGTCAGCACAAATAAAGATTGGCAGGTGGCCTATGACTAATCGATAGATATTTTTTAAAATAATTTCACGGGAACATGTCTCCAAGATTCCAAAGCTTCGCAACTTCGGGGTTTTTAGATCTTTAAACACCTTGAGTTTGAAACTCCCGAATCACGAAGTCCCGAAGTGACTTTGTAGTTTTCTTTTGTTTAAACCTCACACAACTTTAGAACTCCGAATTTGTGAGAACCGTCGATCCGGATGACTAAAAAATTTTAATGGATAATAATGGATGCACCCTGTCAAGATATAACGATCATATCTTTTATTAAAAAAAGAACGATATTCCTAAGTTTTTCATAATTTATTTTTAAGAGATAAAAAAAAAAAGACTTCAAAGTGTATCTTTTATTTGAATTTTTTTAAAAGTGTTCTAACATAGGCTCGATCTAGGGATTGTGGCTCCCTGTGAGGCACGAAGAACAGTGGACCAGGTGCCTTTATTGGGTAAATGGAGTCATTATTTCTTTTTTTATTGATTTAAATGTTTTCTTGTTTTATTTGAAATTTAATCATATATAGAAAAATGAGCATAACCATATCTAAAAGTATTAAAGCAAACTTGGTGATTGATTTCAAGCCAGGATAATAAGTGTTTTCCTTCCTTAGAATTGATTCCATAATTGTTTAGGATAATCAAAGTAATTTTAACAAAAATATCAGATTTTAACCGACTTTGTTCGCTCTTCAAGGTTATACGGATGTAAAATATGTTTATTTAAGGAACCCCAGTTGGTTCAAGATATAAATATTATTGAAAAAGAACTAGATAACATAGTATATTATATAGATCAGTAAGCCAACCTTATAGATATCATAGACATTGCTTCACTGTCAGCGAGCCTGTTCAGCACCCCGGTGAAGTTATCTATATCTCCCTTAATTGAATTTCCTTTCACCACTTCAAAAACAAGATTTCATTTAATCGAGATGAGGGAAATCATTTAGATGAATTTCATTTCATCATCTCCATTGAGACAAGATGGGGGCAATCAATTTGTGAATTTCCCTTCACCATCTATCTTTGATTTTATTACTTTGAAGTGGGGGCAATCAATTTGTATGTAATATACAAGGGATGACATCTGTTTAAGATCTTGATGAAAAAAAGGTCTATCTACAATTTTAAGAATACTCTGAGATTAGTTTTTCTTCCAATTCTAAGTATACCTTCGCCTATAGGTAAATTTTGGGAAATTTTATTCATTTCAGGGATAAACCTTGAGCAAATTCGTCAACTGAAATATGATATTAGAGCTAAATTTACTAGGACTAGCCTAGACACACTTTTTCAATTAAAATTAAAGAAAAATAAATAAAAAATCACCCGACACATTTTCAAAATATGTTTCTAAGTTTTTAGTATTAGGCTAAGTTTTATCATTTCTACAAGGATCAATATGATGAGAAAGAAAAAAGAATATTGTTTATAGAATGAACTAGGGAGAGAGGGAGAAATAATTATATCAAACATTCAAACATCTTAATTTGAACAATCGTAATTTCACACGAGTTTCTATGTCAGATGAGACTTTTGATTTTCTCTGTCCCACAGTCATTGTACCTGTGCATGTTTTGAAACCATACCTATAAACCAAAACTTCTTATGCCCTCTGCAACCAAAAAGAATTTGCACCACTGGGAAAAATTGATCATACTGCAAACAGAAGACTACTTTGTACAGTGCCTCTATTGGGCTATGGAGTCATGTATTATTTTCATCTACTGCAAACCATATCAAGTTGAAAACTGAACTACCCACCAATGCTCAAAAGAAGCTTATTTATATACAATGAACCTTAGTCTACTCAATTCATCTCCTTTTTTTAAGTATAAGAAAATTTCCAAAGCAGCCAGTCAAGCAATTGACTGTCTAGTTGATCTCTGCTTTCATCCTTGAGCACAAAAACTACAAAAGTTGAATAATGTAAAAGTCAAAGATTTGATAGTCCATCCCTATAGCTTTGGAGCTTTGTCTTCATGAAATTAAAAATGCAAAAATCATAATTGCATTTCGACTCCATATACATTGCTACTGGGTCATAGAGGTTTAAAGAAAAAAATTTGAAATCTGCCAATACTTCTTTCTGATGTCCAAGTTGTATGAGAAGTTTATGTATGCTTTATGATCCATGGTTGACATTACTATCCAATATTTCTTGAAATTTTTCTACAGATCTTGTTTCAAGAACAATAGATGTGGACTTGCTACTTTCGTGTATCTGTGGCTCAACAATTTGCGAAGAAAATGGCAAGATCAGTTGCTCATGTAATTTCTCCTTATCTGCTTCACCGCTTGCCCAATAATCATATTCATAGCTATCATACATCGAATTATTGCTTTCATAATGTTGTTGATGATTGACTTCATGCTGATCAAAACTTTTTGAAGAAAAATAAATAATTTGTTGTTCATTAGTTTCAAGTTCATTTTCATCATAGCAATCAAATAGCAGAAGGCTACTCTAATGACCAATAGATTCCGAAATAAAAATGTGTTCTTCCTCCTCACTATTTGAATACTTATCAAAAATTGGTTGATATTCATTAATATTTGTGACATCAATCTCATCAGAGAGGGTTTTAAAAGCATTTGCAATAATGTCATCATCAGTATCATGACAATCCTCTTACAACTCTTTTTTTTCTAAAGTCGATTGCATGTAGTCTTCAACGAGTAGTTGATTTTCACAAGGATTTAAAAAAATAGTTTGATCATAAACAGTTTCAAACACATCTACACCATTCCCATCATTAGTATCCTCACTATCATCTTGTAACGTTTCCTAAAATGTCTTTTGAGTGACTTGCAACTTGCTATATTTTAGGGCAATTAATGCATCAAAAAATTGATAAGGTTCTCGAATAAAGATTTCCTTGAAAGAATTTGAAATAGTAAAAGGATCATGATCAAAACCAATTTTTTTAGAGGCTAATTGTGTGTGATCTTCAATAAGCCATTGGCCTTCACAAGGATCTAGATCAACAAAAGCTTCATCATCATGTCTTTGATCTGTCTGAAAGTCTTCTTGCATTTCCTTTTCATCTTTATGGAGCTTGGCTTGATCTTCTTCTTGAATATGATCACAACTACTATCATGCTCTGATTCTTCATCATCAAATCTTTTTTCATGCTGATCATCTTCATAAACTTGTTTTGAGAACGTTATATTGTAGCACGTTTCTAAAAGGAGCTCTAATGGATATATTCTTTTGCAATATTTATTAAAGGCAACATGCAATTCTTTCAAGGATGAAATACTGGAATGATGAAGTGATTTATACCAATCACGGGCATCTCCTCCCAAGGAAAACATGAACAGTTTCATCAAAACATCTTCATTTTCAATACCCAACTGATCCATACATTGATGAAACTCTAATAGATGTTGAGCAGGATTATCGTCTTTATCCTCTCTAAAATTAGGAAGAACATCTCCCCAAACTTTAATGTCTAGAACAACATTTGGAAAACCAAGAACAACAGAAAAATTCAAAGGAGAAAACCTTGCAGCAATTCGAGCAACGAAGGAACTTGACATCTGGATACCAGTGGAGTCTCCAGTAAATCATATGGATTCTTTTGACAATGGAATCGCCAGGTGAATGATCATAGCCAGTTGGATTCCTATCCCTTGTTAACCATCAAGAAATAGATCTAAGCATTGTCATACCCCTAGGGAAGATAGAGACTTTCAAAACTGTCCCCAACAACGACACCAAAAAGATGTTGTTCCTGAGATTTATTCTAGGCTCACAGAATAATGTCAGGCATCCAAAGATTTAAGAGAATTATTTTTGTGATGCTTTTCTACCTTTGATTTTAAGATGAAACTTCAAATGAATTTTAATGATTGGAAAACACAGAGGCAATATATCTTTCTTTGAGTCTTTTATAAATATTGATCATATGAAAAGTAGAATTGATTAACAAGGACTGCCAAAATAAAGTAAGGTATCAAATACTAATAAATCTTACCTTGTCTGCAATAGAAGAATTGTGAAGAATGAGTCCTTGATAGATGAATTAAAATGAGGAAATTTAGACAGATACAGGTCTTGTTCTACTCACAATAATAATAGAGGAAAAACTGTGACCGAACAATCATCCAATATATGGACTACAATAGATGTGTTACTAAATTGTAGTATTTCAATCTTCAAGAACCATGGAGTGAAGAAAATAAGATTAGGAAATGGTAACACACAGAAAGCACTTAACTCAAGGAAATGAGACATAGAATCTCTATCTTCTCTTTCTATTTGGTATTCAAAAAGTTCTCTTTTACATTCAGCCAGAAGAAGCCCTGAATAGATCTTTGATTTGTTTATTTATACAAAAATGTGTTAACTAAAAGTAGTTAGACATTCCACATTCTTCGTTCTCAAAATAGAATACAATTAAAATTAAAATATACAATGAAGATATTTTTGGATCTGCTGAGGTTTCTTTTCTCGCTGGCACTTCACTTGCCCTCTATTTGCTTGTGGATGTGCTTGGTTTTTTTCTGATCCTTAAATTGTGCATGTAGTTCTGTTAATGCAACAACGAACTTGGAAGGTTTGACATTTGCATTTGGGTTTGATTCCTTATTCAATGAATCTTGCTTCTTTACTGCTTTGTGTGGCACCGTGACTTTTCAAAAGTTGATGTTAACCCTTCTGTGAGAAGTAAAACCTGTGAGCTCAAAATGTTGAATGTGACAATTTCGTATGCTAATGGAAAAATACTTTGAAGTTTGAAATGCCTTTATTTACATAAATATTAATGTCTAGATATCCCCGCGTTAATCTATTGACAGAGTAATCATATGTTAAATTTATTACCTGGTGGTTGCAACACTTTTCCAAATCTTTTACCCTAGCCAGTTGGATGTATTATTAATAATTAATATAAAGTACTTCGACAGTTCGACATTCGAGAGTTTCGAATGCAAAATAATGGATATTTTCCAAAGGATGAATTCACAGAACAGTTAATCAACCCTTAATTATTTTTTCGTTTTAATTAATCATGGTTTAAGGTCACTTTTTTAATTTTAAGTACTTCGGGACTTCGAAACTTCGGAGCTTTGGGAGTTTGTGAGCTTGTATGTGCGGTGAGTACTTCGACAGTTCGATATTCAAGAGTTTTGAATGAAAAATAATAGATATCTCCCAAAGGCTTAATTCGTGGAGTGATTACTTATCATTAATCACAACGACTTAAACCTATTTAGTTCATTAATCTTTAGTGTTTTATTTATCATGATCATTTGGGTGCTTCGAGACTTCAGCGCTTCGACAGTTCGGCACTCCGACACTTCTTTGAATTTGTTCTTGATTTATCTCTCGAAGGACAATCTGTCAGAGTGATGTGGCAATGATGACATCACTTTTGATGACGTGTCATAAAAAGTGAGTGACACGTGTCACCTGAGATCATGTGAATGATGTGACTAAAGTGCCCAAAATGAGTGCCACGTGTCAGCACAAATAAAGATTGACAGGTGGCCTATGACTCATCGGTAGATCTATTTTAAAATGCTTTCGCGGGAACATGTCTCCGGGACTCCGGACCTTCGCAACTTCGGGGTTCTTAGATATTTAAACACCTTGAGTTTGAAACTCCCGAATTGCAAAGTCCCAAAGTGACTTTGTAGTTTTCTTTTGTTTAAACCTCATACAACTTTAGAACTCCGAATTTGTGAGAACCCTCGATCCAGATAACTAAAAAAATTTAATGGATAGTAATGGATGCACCTTGTTAAGATATAACTATCATATCTTTTATTCAAAAAATAACGATATTCCTAAGTTTTTCAGAATTTATTTTGGAGAGATCCAAACAAAAAGACTTCAAAGTTTATCTTTTATTTGAAAAAAAATCAAAGTGTTCTAATAGCACTGATCTAGATTATTTGTAGAATGACATGAAGGCATAAATATAACCAAGATATAAAAATGAAATACACAAAAATATAGAAGAGAACACAAAAATACAATGAAACCCAACTTCTATTACTGAATAAGATAGAAAAACATTGTAGAACACAAGCTGGAAAAATGGGGTAGCTTATCTCTAAAAAGAAAGATATGTTGGCTACGCTTCATTCACAAGAAGCTTTACATCACACCCCATTCAATGCTTAAAGGGCCTCCTTCACCTCAATTATATATGAGAGAGTGAGGAGAACAATTCCCATGATGCATGTGGGATAAATTGGACCAAGTTTATAAAATTTCATAGGCATGTAAAACACTAGGACTTCCTAGGCAGTAACCCATCCCAATACTACTCTATCATGAGCACGATTAACTGCAGAGTTCTAATGGGATCCGGTGCATTAATGTTATGCCATAAGCATGTACATAAGACCACTAGGAAATCATTAAATGATGTATGTAATTAACAAATGAAGATGGCATTACATTCCATTCCCCATCAAAAGGGTGAATATCATGGTTTTATCAAAACCACAGGCTCAAAATGGTGATTCAGTGGAAGAGGTGGATGGCCACTGAGATCCATCTAGATCATTCCTCCCTCCTTCGGAAGCAATGGTCCCCATTGTGTTAAGTTCCCTTGGGAGACATGGAGACTTCTGCTAAATCTGAAG
>JASDQU010202740.1:1794-18995 GCA_032191745.1 Picea mariana | reverse complement strand
TAATACTTAACACTGTCTTTTACTCTTTTTACCATCTTGTCTTTTATACTACGAATTTTACCATTTTCATTCTATATTTTATCCCCTATCTTTATCATTTTCTCATATTAACTTGCTTCATATTGCTTTAATGTATTGAACTTAATCATTTTCTACACCTTCTTACCTTTTGTATCCATTGCATCTTGGTTACTTTCTCTTGTAATTACTTATATTCAATAGCACTTATTAATTTTGTTACCATTATTACTACTTCTCATCCACTTACTTATATTATATATCTATTTGAACCATTTTTCATTTTGTGTAAATACAATATCACACATATTTTTCTTATTTACTAACTATGTATATGTATCATCAATCTCCTTTTACCTTCTTACTCATTGTCATCTTACACTATTATTATTATCATTTATATACACGGGTCACTATACTTATCATAATCTCATACCCTCTATTATCTCTATATCTTTCTCATACAATCGTTAACCTTGTGATGTACTCTTTATCATCACTATTTCTCCCCATGTACATCACATATTACATTTATGGTGCATTACATTTATCTATACATCATTATAAGTTAGTAAGTATCTAAATAGGCATACATACTCGATTAATTATCTCTAAGTACCCTACTATCTCCCTCGTTCTATCAACTACACCAACCTACCATGTGCATTTATGAATTACCCTAAAATTTAATATTATTTATTGATTTGTTTATATATATAACCCATCCCAATACTTATATATACAATATAAAACTAGATTGATTTTTTTATATATATAACCCATTTCCAATACTTTATATATATAAGATAAAATTAGAACCACTTATACCTTTTATAAAAGGGTATATGTAAAACCATTTTTATTATTATAATTTACTTTTTTTAGAAAAAATTGACATATATCCCATTAGCAATGTGAAATTTGTTTCATGATGTCAATAAAATAATAAAACAAATCAACCCGGGCTAAGTTAGGAAACACAACATGGGGCCTTGCATGGGCTAAGTACGGAATGCAACGTGGGGTCTCGCATGAGGACCACATGCCTCTTCCCAAATTTACTGCATTAAACAATGACTAAAACAAAAAGTTACCTTCCATGCCTCCGTTCCCTCATTCTTACCCTCCATGCTCTCATTCCCTAATTCTTTCTTATCTAGGTTTTGAGAGGAGGTGAATTAGCTCGGCCTATAGCCCCATGGTCGATCACTTGAAGGGCATGGCCATGGCTGACCTCTTCCCTCTCTTCGCATGCAACCTTGGATTTAAATATATATATATATATATATATATATATTATGGTATTTTCCAAGTTGCTTGAGAAACCATTCATTACCGAGTTTGGGAGGGGTGCACACACCCATGACTCCCTTCATTATGCGTGCAGTCATGGATTTTGATGTGTATTCAGTAGTGGTAGTTCATGTTTTCAAAGTTCTGAGTGGTTCATGAGAGAGAGGTGATGACCTCTATCCTGTAGGGTGCGCGGCATCATCATATGTGAGCTTTGTCGTGACAAGGTCAAGAATCTCAAGCATCGCTACAAGTTGGAGAAGCCTCGCTCCTCTAACAAAGGGCTCAACTCTTTCCATTGGTCCTTAATCTACAAGCTTGATAATATCATGGGCATGTCCACAACCACATCTACAGGATCTGACAAGGCCATGAGTCTTCTCGAAGCCTACCAGTCTTCCCTCAAGATCAATCAGAGCGTTGACTGCGAGTTGTCGGAGCGATTTGCAGAGGTGTTGGATGCCTACAATGGGCTCCCTCCTTATGGTCTCCTTAGGGGCTCCCTCCTCGGCGTTGGTGGTAGAGACGGGGTAGACGAGAATCGACATGCATTGTAAAATGACCACTTGGGCTCCTCCTCTTGACGGTGAATGAGCACGCACTAGTGAATTGAGTCGGGCTTGGTAACCAAAACGTTTTTTACACAGTGTATGCTCCTTGTGAGCTCCCTACTCATGGCGCCTTGTGTAAGCATTTCTCCTTGGGACCTAGCCTATAGCTCTCTACTCGTGGTGCCTTGTGTAAGCGCTCCTCACATTGTCTTAGTGCTTAGTCTTGGGCATTGGGCTTTGGTGCTTGGCTCGAAACTTGTGTTGTGCTGGCACTTAGCTCATGGAATTGGCCTATGAATTATGGCTCTCGGGCCAGAGCGCGAATACCGGGAATAATATGGTGACGAGCATGAGCACTCCCACACACTTCTGGACATGCCTAGGAGGGTTTTCTAGGGAAAACAATTGCCCAAATGGATGTGTTGTGCACTCCTTCGACCCGTGGGCTCCCTTGTGGATTGTCCTTGGTGGATTGGGAGTTGGTTCTCACAATGGCTTGGGAGGGTCTGGAATGGATTTTAAAGTTCAAAATTAGGTTGGATCACATAATGTTGCGTAATGGGGGGGGAGGATTCTGCATTTTCTAAGTCTCTAGGCTGAGAAAGATCTAGAGCCGAGGTGATTCTGCTCCCATGAATATTTTCCTATTAAGATTTTTCCACAACCACCTTGAAGTTTTTCCTGTCAAGATTTTGACGTTGGTTGCAGAGAGGGAAAATAGTAGATACTTTGGCAATTTGTAGGGTGAATGGTTTATTTTGGAAGCAATATTCATATTTTGAGAAGCATGAGTTTATCAATAATGGTTATCCATAACCCTTCATATTCTTATTTTATCTTTTAATATATGTATGATAAAGATTCCTTGTCTGCCCAACTTTCGAGGCCAAAATAGTCATATTCTAGATTTTAATATATAATGAAGATGCCTTGCAAACCCAATTTTGAAGGGAAAACTTTCTTCCATTTCTTGCTCTCATACTATTTTAACAAGACATGGATAGCCTCCTTGAAGGCAAGTCATAAGGTTTATAGTAAGCGAGGAATGCTAGATTGAAAATATGTACTTGAGTTGTGTGAAAAAAATTGAAGATAAGATTTGAAATCGATTCATTGTTTTCCTGTCATATCTTGCCATGAAAAAGTGTTTCTCTCTTTATGTAAGTTGTTTGTCAACACAATACAACATGATTTGATCAATTTTTTTTGAAATGGGTCATTGAGATGCTCACAAATGTTGAACATGTGGGTGTTACACCTCAAAATTCCTCACTTCGATAGTGTCGCAAGTGTTGTCATTACGAGTGTTGTAAGTGTCACATCTTGTCCGCAAGTGTTGCATCTTGACTATAAGTGTTGCAAGTGTCAAAAATAGTATGTTTCCATCTTTCCTATGTTGTGCCCATAACGACATCATGAAGACACCTCAAAGGATAGTTTGGAAGAAGAAAAATCACTTGGCAAGAAGTATAAGCCCTTTGCCATTGGAAAAACCACTCAAAAAATGAATTTTGGAGAGGGGCACTCTCCTACCCACTTTCAGGGAGTGATGGTGCTCCCTGAGCCTCTTTGGGGGAGTGCTTGAGCACCCTGTGCACCCTTATGGGGGAGAACTACCCTCTTTTTAGCAAATTTTGGGTTTGTTGAGGCAAATAAGGGAAGAATCCCTCAATTGTTGAAGGTAGTTGGATTCGAATAGATGGTCAAGGCATGATATTAGGGGAGATCCTCAACTGAAGGAGAAGAATCCTCAACTTATCCCAAAGATCTCTTAAGTGGTTGAACCTCTCCAAGGTTATATAAGGAGGTCTTCTCATGGTGAAAGAGAGAATGGAGATTTGGAATTACATCAAACTTATGATCTCATGAGTGAGATGCCATCAAAGCAATTAGTGGAGATTGATTGAGCAAAGGGGTTGGACAAGGAGAACTGGAAGAGGTTGTTGCACCTTCATTCAAAGGATTGTAAGTACTTTTACTTGTTCTCATTAATATAATCAATGCTTGGTCTGTTTCTTTCAAACTTGTGTTTGTTCCATATGAGTTTGTCTGTAGTATATGGATCTATGATTGAGCTAATCTCAGTAGAGTAGGAATTCCATTGTATCTTTGTTTATCTTACAGGATCTATGAGGGAGCTCAAGATCGAAGCTCAGCCAAGACTTTGCAGGGACAAACGTCGCTAATAAGGTACATATATTTATCCTTCTCTTTCATTCATTAGCTTGATAGGATTTAAAAGTAAGTCAGTGTCCATGTTAAGCACTTTCTGTCTTGGCCTTAGAAGTCTAGAGACCAAGAGGGAATCCACTTGTCTATAGGGGGATTCACCTACAACAGTGGGTTCCTGGGGATCTTAGTAGAAAAATGGTTTTCATGCACAGATTCTTTGTTAAATGATCAATCTTGCAACTGTTAACTATCGTAAGGGGGAATAGGAAGAAAAAAAAAAAACTTAATTGATTGGGCTACACTATTATAAAATTTATTTTGCCCATTCCCTATCTATTTTTCTAATTAATTAATGAGCACTATCTGAATGCATAAAGTATAAAGTCTTCTATTCCTGTAACAACCCAAATTGGATTGCGGATGAAGAGTTTGCAGAGCCCAGATTGGATCACAGATGAAGAGGTTGCAGACATTGCAGACCATGTTGGCACAAAGACAAAATCCCAGAGTTGTGGGTGGTGAATCCCAGGTTTTAGTTTTGAAACCGAGCTCTCATACCATATGTCGAGTCTGGTTATTTTTAGGACTCAAACTAATTAAAAGTTTTCTAAAATATCCTACTTTAATGACTAAAATTTAGTTTAGAATTTATATCATGATTTTCTTATACTTTGAATAAACCAGGAATAGACAGTAACAACATAATAATGATAACAACATAAAAATATCATCAACAACAACATAATAATGATAACAACATAAAAATATCATCAACAACAACATAATAATGATAACAACAACATAATAAACACCTCCACCTGCATGTTGGTTTATCTAGTCCCTTTTCTGTTTGATCATGTTTTGGTTCTTACCCAGAATGAATATTAACCTCCCAACCAACTAGGAACAACCCCTCTGACTCCCTAGATCCAAGAATCCTTGCGATTTCCTGGCCCCTGAGCCCAAATTTCCCAGCAACAACAGTGCCCTGTGAGAGTTCCCCAAAAACAATTCTTTCAATTTTCTCCTCCTCCTCTATGTTTCAGAAACTCAGAAATCCTCAAACATAAAATAATCTCCTCTTCCAAGTCCTCCCCTTCTTCCTTATCCTCCTCTCTCAAATCCCCCTCATTAATTCCCATCAACCTTGTCCCCCCATTAACTCCCCAACTGCCTTATTCCCCCATTAATTCCCTAACAGCCTTACCCCCCATTAATTACTTCACCCACCTTTTAGTAATAAAATAAATAAAGACTCATTAATATATTTTAATAATTAATTAAATTTAAATTAAAAAGTATGATAAAATTAATCAATTAGGATTATTCCATATTTACTCATAAATTTTATTTCTTTTATTTACCTACATTATCAATCATGTGAAAATTTCATATATATATATATATATATATATATATATATATATATATATATATATATATATATATAACTTGTTAGAATGTTTATGTAAAGTGCCAAGGAATCTCATTCATTACCAATCCTAGTTGCTAACAGTAGGGAAACAAATTAAACCACTATAAAAGTATACAAGTGCTTCTTCACTGTTCCACAACTTGCATAGCTATTAGTCTATGGCCTTAATCTATTGGAAAAAGGAAACAAAATTGAAAATGATTTTCTCTTATGTAACTATAATTATCTTTGCAATATGTTTTTCTTTTATAGCGTTGTTTTTTGAAATAGTAGATGTCAAACGATATACCTAATCTCTAGATCCTTCAATTATTCCAAAGAAACCCCAAACAAATATCACTCTAATACCATTTGATTTGTAAACTCTCATTGATGTTTCACTTCGTAATTTAACAAATAATGTTAATTGGCTACTTCTATTAATATTGAGGTCAAAAATATAATAAAATTATACTCTACCGTGCTAATACCATTTGATTTGTAAACTCTCATTGATGTTTCACTTCGTAATTTAACAAATAATGTTAATTGGCTACTTCTATTAATATTGAGGTCAAAAATATAATAAAATTATACTCTACCGTGCAAAATTTACTTAAGTTTAAAGTTGTAAAACTAAATTAAATCAAATACTATGTAAAACTAAATCAAATAAAATGCTATGCCATTCTTATTTATTCAAAATTATAATGTAAAAATTATAAATAATATTTATTTATTTTAGAGTGTATCATTCTTTCTTACTACAAACTTTTACCATTTGCCTTTTTTATTTTGCTTTCCTACCTATGTCATGTTTTTTTTTTAGTGCTACTCAACTTTGAAATATAAATGCTAGTAGAAAACTAAAATATAAATGCTAGTAGAAAACTAAACTCCAACATTTGCCTTTTTTATTCTTCTTTCCTATCAGTCACTTCTTTAGTGCTACTCAACTTTGAAATAAAAATGCTAGTAGAAAACTAAACTACTAAACTCCACCTGTAAAAAAATCATTATTGATTACATGTTTGTTTCATTTAACATCCATTTTCACAATAAATTCCATTGCTAAATAATTAATGTCTCAATATGTTTGAATATGCTTCGATACAAATATCTATACAAGAAAACTCATCTTTCATCATTATTTGATGGAATCCACACAAAAAAACTCATCTTTCATTATTTGAACAAGGACGCATAGTTGACATTAGTTGTCATGATTATTAAAATTAGGAATATGGTATAGTTAAGTTAAGATATGGTATGAAATGGAAAATGTATAGTCTAAATATTTGACTTTTTAGAGTATTTACGGGTATATTTTCTTATCAATTTGTACTGAAATTCGACCAAAAATTGTTGGAACTCTAGATTTGAGTGATTGAATTTGTATAATTCGAGTGCCTCTAGGGTTTTTTAAGGTGTTGAATCCATTTATGCATTCAAAAATATAATTTAAACAACAAAAAATGATGATTTCACCAAGATCTGTTTCGACAGATTCTGGTGAAAAAATTCAAAAAGTTGAATATTTAAACAACACCTAATGAAAATTTTTACTTTACATATAAATATCATTAACCAATCAGCGGTATGGTGTATTAATATACTATAAGGTCATTAATATCATTAACTAAACAACTGGTAATTTTAATTTATAGAGTATTGAGTAAATGTCAATTTAAATTCTGAAAGCAGCTCAGAAGTATCTCCATGCCATAGCACTTGGAAGTATGTCAAAAGTGCTGGTGAAATTAAGATTTAGAGAAGAATCTCAATAGTTCCTACAAGATTGAGAAATTTATTAAATTATACTGGAATCTGAATGTGTCTCCAAACTTATGAACTTCTCTAATCGGTCATTTAGAGATTGGTTAAACTTTTGGTTCATATCTTATCAACATCCAGTCAATGTATATGTGCATTGATCATATAATGTAACATAACAATACCTAATTCCTAGAACAAGGGACGAGAGATTACAATTACCTGATCAGAAGAGACCTTTTTGCATGGGATAGTGGGAGGATATTATGCTATATAAACATTCCAACTTCATATTATACATTATGAGAATTGTTGGCATAAACTACACAGAGCCATCATTAAGATGGTAACATTATTTCTTCTTTGTGGAAACATCATCGAAATTCTTTTGTTTCATTGCCATTATCAACAACAAAATTGAGCAAGCAAGGCTATACATTAATTTTCTTTGAAATATATTAGGCTAGAAGCGGAGGCCTGCACACTATTGTGGCAAAGTGGGAAACCTGGTTGAATTGTTGTAGTAGTCATAGATGATGTAGTTCGGATACTCCCATTGAATCATTTGCCTGGTTGAATTGTTGGTTGAATTTTGAGGGTGCCTGCCCTGGAGGCAGGAGAAGAAGTCAATCTCTGTAGGCAAGTAGGTAAGGATGCAAGCACTATTGATCATTCGAAGGGCAGGAAAACGCTAGAACTATTGCCCGTGAAGTAGATCTGGAATGCTCAACAGTTATTATATTGTAGGAAAATATCGTATCGTTTCAAATCCATCCCGCTAAGACAGGCTGAAGCTCCATTGCACTCCATAGTTTCACCTCTCCACCACTCGGACTCTAATCACCAGCCAACTGTCGTCAATATTATTTGGGGTAGCAAGGTCTAACTATCTTCTTAATCTTCAACATCCAACATTTTAAGGGGAAAGGGTTAAATTCAATTGTAGAAAGACAGTATTCCGAAGAGAGCTCCATTTATGTGTGATTTTTGTTGATTGTAAGGAAAAAAAACGTGAGTGGATTACCTCAAAAGAGCTCTCAAGACTGTTTTATGGTATATTCTCTCAAGTAAAGTCATATAAAAGAATCAAACCTAAGCAAACCATAACCCAACATAAAGTAGCACTTAATTTAAACCCAGGTTAAAGTTGGAGTCCACTCACTCATTAATGGATTCCAATGAAAATAGGTGCAATTAGAGAGTATGAAAATAAGTGCAATTATAACTCTCTAGAACCTTCACAGTCACTTCTAGTCATGGCCCATCTGCGTTTTAAAGACTATATTTAAAAAAAAGTGTTGGCATGATGAAAAACATAGTCCCCAACCAAAAGTAATAAATTCACATCCAAACAATTTACAATATGGAGAAGAATTCATTATAAATTTGGAAAATGTGTAATCTATGGGGAATTCATGGTGTTTTGGGGTAACACGGGGCCTCATGTTTTCATCCATCGGTTAGCCATTAGTTTTGGCTAGATTTTTTAGTGTTTTTGCTAAATTTGGAGGCCAGAGGTCCAAAAGGGTGCCTTGGGATTCATTTTGGGGTGACGTTGGTCGAGGATTAATATAAATTAGAGTATTTGGAGGAGGTTTGGTGAAGAAAAGTAGGGGATACAACTCTTCGATAGTAGTTGAGACTGCCATTTCCTCGATTTTGTGAGTATGCCCACCATGTTTGTTTCCATCGGTGCTTGGGATTTCTTTATCTTAAATGCATAAGACAATAGTAGCATGGCTCTTCTAGGTGGCATAATTGGTCGCAATAATCACTTCAAATCTCATGCCTTTGTCGAGGTCTGAATGCGGAAGAAACATCCTTCAAAGGAGGGATATGGACAAATGCATTCAGGTAAAAATCGATTGAAATTGGGGGCATGGGGATCCCATGGATGCATAGTCGACTGGTGCTCTTCTTGGCGGTTATTCATTGTTGCATGAATCCAATGGGCCTTACCCAAATCTCCCATGATAGTGGGTACGGCTGATCCAGATACTCTGGTCCTCTCAACTGGGAAGCCACGCTGGTAATGTGGCTCTACACATGTCCAACACGCTTTCTTCAGTCCAGTCCTCCTGGTACCCAAAGTAGAAGTTGACGGCCCACTAGCCTAGAAACCTTGTATGTTCTGTTGAACATGAATAAACTGATGTTGTTGCTGTGGTTGACGTTACTGTTGGTTTTGTGGTCCTCTGTAAGGAGTCTATTACTGAGGTGCTGGTGGCCGAAGTGTAGTGAAAGTGCATCCTCTCTGGATGCCACGACATCCTGGTGAATGTTTAGCCGGTGCCCATCGGTTTGATGTTGTTGCACACCAGATGTCGCATGTCCTGTTGGTCTCGCTAGAGTCCTTCTCTGACCCCCGCTGATGAGCTCCTCCTCTGCTATGAGGGCCTTATGGAAAACGTCATGCAAGGTTCAAGGCATCAAAACTCTCACCTTTGCATGAATGCTGACATTAAGGCCGAACACGAAATTGTTGACCTTAAGTTTCTCAGTATTCAGGTGCGGATCATACCGAAGCAGCTCCATAAAACGAGCCTCATACTTGGGCATCGTACGATCGCCCTGTCGCAAAGCGTTGAACTCATTGAGATGATGCTCAATGAATTCCTCAGACATATACCTCTCCCGAAACCGTTCCTCAAACAATTTTCATGACACATTTTCAACGACCATGTTCAATTGCAGCATGAGCATCTTCCACCATAGAAGAGCACTCCCCTTCAGTTGAAAGACCACCATACGAACCTTCATGTTGGAGGTATAGTGATGAAGTGCAAAGAACATCGCCATATTCTCCAACCATGCCTTGGCGACTGCATCATCCGGGGAACCGAAGAACTTGGGAAACTTGACCTTCTTGATTTCGTGGTGAATGCTACCAGTACCGACCGGGGCGCCCGGTGGACCCTCAGGAGGTGTCGGCGCCCTAGCATCATATCTATACAAACGACTGATCAGTGCCTCAAACATCCTCTGGAAGGACCTCATCATCCCAACCATATCACCCACAGCTTTCTGTTCCTGCTCGAAAACCTGTTCGTCTCCCTGGCGGTTAGACCCCTCGGGTGTGGATGCTACTGGGGCTTCGTGCCTCCTCCCCTAACACCCTGTCATCTGCCTCAGTGGTGTCCTCTAACCATAATTACCTGTATGAATACAAATAAATTTAGTCAGCGACATTTATAATCAATTATCTAATTAATGGAAGCCATACTAATCCCAAGTTGCAGGTTGAACCGACTTTGATACCATATGTAAAGAACCTCGTCGTTACAACAACAAGCCTTGCATAATAAGTAAAATTGTTTTTCTGTATGAAAGTAACAATGACAATACATTCAAACATCGCAACATGACGATGAACACAACACATGCAAACACACCAATAAACATAACTACCTAGCATACTAGCACATCATGCAGCGGGAAGAAACATACAACATTCAATCAAATGAAGAATAAAAATGACTACCTGCCCATCCTACCTTGCAAGGTTAGGACCTCCAGGACACTTAAGCAATGCTCGAGCCTAGGTTCCCATCGATTTTGACCATTTAAGGTCTCAAGGCCTGCGACTGTTCTAAGGAACAAGGAGGTGTCTACATCCTTCTCGGCACAAGTAAGACAAGCCTACTAAGCCAAGGACAATCATCAGACCAACCCAACACAAACAACATCAACGGCACAAGTAACATGACCCTTCAATGCGAGCGAGAATTAGCAACCTTTGATTTAACATTTTTCATGGCGCACAACCCAAAAATCCAAACATTAGAAAATACTTCAATCAACCTTTAATTTACGAGTGCGCAAGATATCTTACATACACAATCTATCTAGCAAAAACGAACCCGAGGCACAATTTTATTTAAATTCTAGGCGTGCCATTTAATCAATCATTCATTAAAATAAATCTGAGTCGTAAGAAGTGATATACCTTTCGGGGTCTTTTAGGTAATCACGCATACATCATGTCAATGTAAACAACACCTACGATTATTCATCTAAGCAGTTTAAAGAAAGAAATGACTAATAACGCTGCAACTAATAAATACTTCTAACTTCTGCAATCATAGAGCTTATTCTCCATTAAAAACTTTTTATCAAACACCATTAACTAATATAAAACAAAGCTTTCCCCATTCTTCCTAATTTACAATTCTTTCATTATTATGAAGAATGAACATCATTTATAATTGAATAAATAAATATTTACCCTATAAAATTTATTATTGAACAAAGGCAATAAATAACTAGACCAATCAAGTGAATATACCATCCTTTTCAAGGATTAATCCTTCCCTGCCATCTATCTAGAAAAATACATCCTCTTAACATTACGAAAGAATAAGTGGATGTCTTCTACTGTACAAATGCCATCAAGACTCCACAACAAGCTTACTGTAGTCATTATAATAACCGATTTTTGTACCATTGAATTAAAGGCATTCCAAAGTTTCTTGAACCCCATTAGAGTCTTATCTGGAAGCCATTCAAGGGAAAAACTGAAATAAAGAAAAACTAAAAAAAATCAACTATTGAAACTATCATTCAAAATTAAATTGTTTTCAAACCATACCAATTAATTTTCGACCTGGTTTATCGATACTCAACTCTGATAGCATATCTTAATCTCTGTGCCATAAATTACTATTGATATCATGGCATAAGAAAAAGGCAACCCGGATCATAAGTTATGAAAATTCTAGACGTATTTAACCATGAATGTAGAAATTAGAAACACTTACATTGCCAAGTGTCAGAAAATGGACATTCACAATAACAATAATATAATTAAATAATTAAATGGTGGATTAGAAGCATTAAAGTGGCCCAAGAAATCTCAGAAATTTGTGGATCTAAAAAAAAGAAAATATATCTCAGAGTAATAATAAACAAGGGTCAATATTATCTCTGTGCATTCATTAAAATCAACGTTACACTACCTAGTATTAAATCTAATTTGTTGCATTTGTAATACTAAAATGTAACAATTTCCAACCATGATTACGGCCGATTTTTACTGAATTCCGGAGAAATATCACGGTTGACTGAATATAGTGGAACGAAGGGATTTAGGGTTTTCACACACCATTTCCAAAACGCCTAAAATGCATCATATTAAATTGGAACCTAAAATTTTGTTTGTTTGAAAATGACATAACTGGATTAAAGGTTCATTTTGTTTTGATGAGAGAGGCCAATTCATGAAGTCACAAAAACATTACAACTGGCCCAAACAAGCACGCTGTAAGGGTGTGCCAATAATCAAAAACAATTTTTATTGGGCAAGCAGCTGATGTGAAGGGGAAGCTCTTAAATTTACCTAGAATTGTTGTTGGTCCCAACAATGATTTGAGTCTCTTCACCCTCTTCACCCAACTTGCAACTCCTATCACTTAATTATGTGTCTGGGAATTGAAGCTCGGTGGGTTTCCTGACATGCTGTCTTCCCATTGAAGTTCAACTACGTTGAAAAAAACTAGAGGAGTTTTGTGTAGAAACCACTATGGAAACTCCGTTCAACACACTAACAACCTTTTTACTTGATTTGAATTATAATTATTTTGTTTTGGTTGGATTTTGATGCATCTGGTGACTATTTTTGTAGTGAATTCAGATGAATGCTTAACGACAAGAATCACAATTAAAATATTATACGATCATAAATCGCAATTAAAATATTATAAAAACATAAATTACATGAAAATGTTTTTTTAATAAAATGCAAATCGTATTAAAGATTAAAAACACATGAAATGTGTGCAACATTAACCAAAACACAGTCCAAAAGATTGGATTCTCCTCTATCTATGCATTGCTAAGGTTCTTACCCAAATTTAAGCAATCATTCCAAAATGAAAACAATACACAGTCCCGAAAATGATTCGCAATAAAGGATTATAAAAACATAATGCTTCCAGGTTTGAAAATGAAGCATGGGCCAACATTTAATCGCAATTCAAGGACATAAGGAAAAACGCAGGGAGGGTTTATAATATCGCAGTTCAATAGTTTATAAAACGAAGGCAATAATATGATAGGCACAACTATCATTGCGCCAAAAGAATACAAGAAAGCAAGAAGACAATTGGAATGAATGATGGTTTTTGCGCTACTAGAAATTGGACTACATATAATTAAACAAGGAGCATCCTATGTGCAATGGAGACCATAAACACAGAAGGATGAAATCTCTCTTGGGAGAATCGTAAATCCATACAAAACAATGGAACACGGAGTGAGAAACCAAAAATTCATACCATCTAGATGTAAATCAGCAAGCAAACAACTAATTAAAAATTGCAAAATTTAGATGTTGTACCTTGAGCAAAGGCAAAGGATTCGATGTTGTTGTTCTGCGCTAGCGCTCCGTCTCGCTCCCGCTTGCCAACCGCTGAGACCTCACCGGTACCTCCCATCCAACACTAGGGGTACTCTTCTTCCCCTTGAGTCCCCCAAGCCACAAAGGGGCCACACACACAATACCAAAGAATGTTAGCTTCCCAGCTCACCTTTCAAGGTCGAGCTACCACTCGTTGTCCGAGCTAGGTATCCCAACTCCTACAAGAAAAGTTCAGTCAAGATTAATTATGGTAGCGTAACCTTACACAAACCATCTGTGATCCATACTCCTCCTCCAGCATCATTTTTATAGAGTTTTCTTAGTGATTAGTTTCCCAAACCCTCATTAAATTCTTTTTATTAAATTAATTAGGACAAACCTCCCCTGTACACATGTCACCCGATCCCTTAGTTGCACCAAAAAATCAATTTATTAATTAATTAAATTTTCCTATTTCCCTCTCCCACCTAAAAGCGCTCATCGGCATCTCTTTATTCCCTTACATTTCTTAAATGGATTACACCTTACTTAAAGCCTAGTTGAGTTCACAAATAGAAAGTTCCAAAGGCTAGATTCCCTGCTAAGTTAGGCATTCCCCTTTCTCTTTAAGTTTCTCTTTTTCTTTATGTTTCCCCTTTTTCTTTTTAACTAAGTTCAGAATTAGCAAGTTTAGACAAAAACAATCATTTAACCTTTTAATAAATTTAATTCTCAATTATAATTTTTACTTTAATAAATAATGTTTGAATTTCTTACCCCCCTTCTTGTTACATATCTATTTAGTTTTTCTTTGTTCACATGTTCTACTTAGACCTAGGTTTTACTTTCACTAGGCTGGGTGACAGTTTTTAAGGGAACACTTAGTCATTAAACTTTACTCATACCATCATATATTTTAAGGCTGACCAATTCCTAAGGAGGCATAGTTTTCTATGTGCTAGGTTTATTAACTTACTCGAGTTAAAACCACGACATGCCCTTCAGGACCCACTACGTGCTCCAAGGGAGCCACTCGCCTCTTTCCGTTTTATTTGTGCGATGTGCCCTTCAAGACACACTACGTGCCTTAAGGGTGTCACTCGCCTCTTGACTGAATTTGGTAGATGTCAAACCTCTAGAGTCAATACTCCATTAGTTGATCTTGTGGGAGACTAAGGGCCTCTAAGGAATAAGGACCCTGCCTTATTGCGCACCCCTTAGAATCATCGTGAGCGACTGTCACAGTTTGCCCTCACGACACCATGGATCTCTCGAACTAGGTAATCGTTAACCTACAATTCGAGTCACGATGGGAGTGCTAGTAGGCTATGGCAGGGCTGCTGCTACACCTCTCTCTCAATTTCTTTGGTTGTTGTGTGTGACCCCTTTACTCCAAATGTGAGTCTAGTTGGCAAGCTATCGTCAACCTGCATCCATCAACGAAACATGTCAATTATAACAATCAACATCATAATATCTAGTCATACATCACATCTGTAATATCAAATAAATTCAAATCATAACAGTTCACTCCCTAACTCGATATGGAGTCCAAGTAGATCCATCAATTCCATAGGCATCCTCTAACGTCCAGAGTCCTGCACACCCAGGAGAACCCAGTCAATAACACCCGTCGATGTAAATATAGGAAAAATAACATATCATCAGATCCACAAAATCTCATAATCATAGTCAAAACAACTGATCGTATAAAGAACCGGATCACTTGCACACAAGTGTCCTCAAAAAATAATTCCACTCGGTGCGCGCAAGAGCGAGATGTCACATAAACATAAACAATACCAACCAAAATTACCAATGTTATTATTAATGCTTTGCATTATGAATTAAAACAAATCTTAACAATGTTTTTTATTTAAAAAAAACACCATCAAATAACGCTTATCATTGAAAACTTGATTTAAATTCCAAATCAATTGAAACTATCACCAAATTATGAGTGTGAAATGACATGCAAATTGATATGTGAATTTGCTTGTAAAATGACGTGCAAATTAATATATAAACTTGATAAAATGTGTTCCCTATTAGATTAATTAAAACTTAATGAAATTAATTTCACAAATGCTTGAGGGTGGCTTAAAAAAAATTGCAATTTAATCTAAACATAAACAATACCAACCAAAATTATCAATGATATTATCAATGATTTGCATCCTGAGTGAAACAAATCTTGACAATGTTTTTTATTTAAAAAAAACACCATCAAACAAAAATATATTTTCTTTTGTTAAAATTAATTTTAATTTATAAACCCACTATGATTACTTACCACAGTAATAACTTGTCATGTCATCCATCGAACTTTAATTGCAATAAACGCATAACAAAAAGTGAAGACCACGTACAAAACTTAAATCATATAGTTGGTCATGCCACCCATCAAAATTTAATTGCCATAAATGCATAACGAAAAGCTATGTACAAATCTTAAATCATTTTAATTTAATAAAATAGTACCCTTATCATATGAATGAAATTACTTATATTCAATGATTTAAGTCTCACAAGTATCACAATTAGTTGTAATGTTTTTTTWGAAGATATAATTATATAATTGTAATTATTATATTTGTAAGAATGAGATATAATTTTTCTTTCTTATATAAAAGATGTAATATGTAAGTGTAATTATTATATTTATAAGGATGAAATATAATTTTAAGTTTTTAAGTTAGTTTAATTGGTTGTGACATTATTGTTATGATGTTGTTAGTAATGTGATGTAGGTTTTTGGTTGGATTCTATAAAGTTAAGTACACTTAGTTAAAATCATTTAGGAATTATCATGAGGTCAAATAAATGTCCAAAATTTCTAAAAAACAATGAGCTAAAAAAAAATGAAACTTAAAACTATTAAATGCAAATACAATAATATACTAAATCTATCATGAAAATTAAATAAACTCAATAAATTAACTGAATGGTATCACATCATACATGCTTCACTATATAYAGTRAATTAAGTACCAKAATCAAAATCAATGAATTTAAATTTATAACTCTAAAAACAAGCCTTACCACGACAACTAAACTTAAAATGAAAGTCCCATCCTCACTAATCATAGTTGTGATTATTTTTGTTTACTATCCAAATCTCCATTGCAGCAAGCGAGGTGAGATTCGGTCCAGTAACAACAAACGAAACAAACTTTTCATAAGAACTAACGTCAGTGAATCCTACCTCGAATATATGGTGCTCGCTAACAATGGCATTCCGATATCCATCTATGATTGCTTTGAAGGCCATGTAGGAAGGATGGATTTATTGATAGCCACTTTCCAATTGGAAGGCCGTACAAAGAATTTCCCCACTTTCCAATTGGAAGGCCGTACAAAGAATTTCCCTTCACTTACCCCGATCAAACATAGGAAAATCAAGCTACACAAAGCATCTCAAGACTCCATGGCATATAAAAAACCATACCATTTTTTATTTCAATACAATGCCTATTTTTATTTTGTGTTTTCTCCCTCCCTCGACCATATGATAATTGTTTAAAGTGGAATATGTGTTTATCGCTATAATTCTTTCTTGTTGTTAGGTAGGCACATATGTACATTCCACAAACATTGGATTTCTTCCTTTTCAATTTAATGACATAAAATTAAAGAAAAGTACAAT
>JASDQU010202738.1:0-18993 GCA_032191745.1 Picea mariana | reverse complement strand
ATGGAGAAATTAGAAGTGGACCCAACCATAAAATAAGGAAAGTGGGGCCAAGTGACCTAAAAGATGTTTTTAAGGAAGCTACTTGGAGAGTATAAATAATAGGCAAGGCTCTCTCATTTGAATCACACTTGAGCATATTGAATATCTATAGGTGTCTGAGGTTTACAAATGATATCTAAGCCGAAATTCTGAGGAAAGTGAAGAAAAGAAGGCCGAAATGAAAGGAAGGATAAATTCTTTTGATGGTGTTTTCTAAGTGAGAAAAAATATCCAAGTATCTGTGGTTAAAAATTCAGCTTGTGGGTCGTTGTATTTTGGGAGTTACACTCTGTGGAAAATAGGGTTTGTGGCCAGTCCTGAAACTAGTCAAAATCCGGTGTTTCGGGTAAAAATGTCATAACTTCTTCATAACATATCCAAATTCAGTGAGGAATTTTTTTTTGGTTAGGGTACAGTCCATAGTATTATGTGTAATAGTTTCAAATCATTTCATCAAATATTTTGTGCGGAGCATGCTCTACAAGGTCGCTCTCTAGAGTAAGCCACAATTCATCAAGGTTTGTCATTTTTGCTATAACTCCTTTTCTGAGAGGTTCCAAGTAGTGCCACTTGGAGGAATTGCATATGAAACATTGAAGAACATTGTGTATGAGTTTCAAATCTTTATACATTACAGGTTCAAAGTTATGTTTACTTCAAGTTTGGGTTGTTGACTAATCCAAAACTAGGCATGTGAGACTAAATAAAAGTTTGATGAAAATGCTAGTATCTTGTTTTTAAAGTTAAGGAAGGTTTGTAGGAATCTGATCATATACACCAGATCTATTACAAAGCTACAAAGCATATTTAGATGATAAAATTGATGAGGGCTTTTGGTTGTGGCACATGTTGAGTACATGGTTGAGACAAGTAGTTGATGATTTGACACATACATGAAGTGTATAGTTGATGATATTGGTAAATATTGATGATTCATAGTTTATGAGTAGTTGACACATGATTGGAACATACTTGGTACATGGTTGGATGCACTTGGTTATGGTACAGGTTGATTACAGGTTGGTGCATGGTTGATGCACTTGTTTATGGTACAGGTTGAGGTACAGGTTGAGGTATAGGTTGATGCATGGTTCAGACTTATTGGTACAGGTTTATAGCAATATATCTCACAGTGATAGTGTGACAGTGGTTCCATCATTCTACTTCTACTTTAGGGTGGTAGGACGGGGCAAGGACAGGTGGTTGTAGCCACCTTCCGGTTGTAGCTAGAGAACATTGGGGGTTGTAGCCTCCTTCTGGTTGTAGCTAGAGATTTAGGGAGTTGGAGCTTCCCTTAGGTTGTAGCCTGAGAAACTAGGAGGCTGGAGCCTCCTTCCAATTGCAGCTGAAAACAAAGGAAGTTGGTGCTTCCAATGAATGTAATTCTTCAATACATATAATAAAAAGCATTCTGTGGTTTTGTCCCGATTTGGGTTTCCACGCAAAACACTGGTGTACTGTGTATGTGTATGATTGTTCATTTGTTCATTGTTTATTTACTCTGTAGTTATTGGATGATAATGCTTCATTGATATAACACTTGGATTATATGGTTAAAAGGGATTAAATTGCTCTATTACTGATTCACCCCCCCTCTGAGTAATCCAACAATCCAAACAAATTTAAATCATACAAAGAGATCCCTCTCTAAGTCTTGGAGGGATATATCCTTGACTCCAAGTGGTTTTGTGGTTACCTCTGTCAATTTCTCCCTCAGTCTGAGAAATTACGGAGTGCTAACACAATGAATTACCTTCACACATATAGAATTTGCCAATCCTTATAGAATGGTATTAACTTCTCTTGATTTGTCATTGCAAATATTCTTTCTTACAATATATGTGGGTGGAGTAGTTGGTGCAGTGTAACCATCTACAAAATATTTCCAGACATCAAAACCAAGAGCCAACAAGTAGCTTTTCATTATTATTTTCCAAAGAGAATAACCACCTTCGTTAAACCATGGTGCTTTGTTGGTAGACATTCCCTCTTGCTGATCCCTTTATTTCAAGATATACCTTCTAGTTATTAGACTGTGTTGAAAGCACTCGCTCTGATACTAGTTGTTGGAAATACTGAGAGGGGAGGTGAATCAATATTACCCTTTTAAACAATTAGAAATTACTTTGTTATTTTATTAATCACCAAAATAGATCAACAATGGACTTATATTTAAAATAAATTATATAAATATAATTAACAAGAATTACAAGTTTATATAAAGAATAAATAAGATAGTGAAGGACACCAATCCTTTTTAGAGCACCAACTCTTGGAGACAAAAATCCCCTTCTTCATGGCACCAACCCTAGGAAGCACCAACTCCCTTTTTTTATGGCACCGACCCTAGGAAGCACCAAATCCCTTGTCTTTAGGACACCAACCCTAGGAAGCACCAACTCCCTTGTCTTTAGGGAACCAACCCTAGGAAGCACCAACTCCATTGTTTTCACACTTTACTTAGTAAAGGATATGAATCCTTCCTTGCTCCTCCCTTCCACCCTCACTACATAAGTATCATCAATTATTCTTCTTGGACTCTGCTTCTTCTTTTGATCTTTTGATCTGGACTACATAGACACATTATTCTTCATCGTTCTTTCTTGCTTATATATTCTTCCAACTTGTCTAAGTGTTGAATCATTGTGTCCCTTTGTTTGAACCATTGCACCTCTTCATTTAAATTAACAGTAATAACATTTTTCTTTGAATTTAGACTTAATATCTTCCTCTATTATTATTCACACATTAACATGCAATATTTTCAATTTAGTAAGAGGGTTTTTCATAAATCGATCACAGGTATGGATTGATTTCTTTTCCCATTCCTTTTTATTTCATTCTTAGGATTTTGTTGCATCCCTAATTCTCCAACATATCATATTTGATATTTTTTATTAGATTTCCAATGCATTGGATGTATTTGATCACTTAATATCAATCATGAAAGAATATAGATCCTATATGGTTCGAAGTTCCTTACTGACAGAGGAAACCGTCTTCCTATGTATGTTAAAATTCACTCGAGCACACTTTTAGGACCTCTATTCCATAATACCATAGGCAATGACTTAGTGCTAAGCCAAACGAGTGCTTAATCACTTATCAATATTGTCAGTCTCATTTTATTTTCACATTTGAGATGGATGGTTCTGGTTTAGTTTAGGACTTCGACATTTGGGACTCCGACCATTGGAGTCTTCCAACTCTTCTGGAGAAAAATTCGTCGAAGGGTGCATCAAAACTCCCTTCTTGATAACATTCACATGTCCAAGAGCTAGGAACGTAGACTTAGGTACAAAGGAGCTCTCACTCTCTAGGTATTCGACTATTCATGACTCCGGGACTTCGGGCTACTAGAACTTTGAGATAGTTCAATCCCTCCGGAGTGTTTACCTACCGACTAAGTCATGAATTTATGGTGAATGATTGTTTTCAATTGTTGGTACTATTTATGCTATCCTTCCCCTGTAGTGGATCAAATAGTCTAGAAATATTCTTGAGGATCTTAAATCAACAACCAAAATTTAGTTCATGACCTCGAGGCTTCAACATTCGGGTAAAATTACCTATTCCAGACTCCTTTTCACTGGAGTGGTCAACACCGGAGTTGACCACCTTCTTTACTTTAGTGTGATATGACAGTTCAACATTTCCATTCCAAATCAAATATTCATCCAACATTTGGGAAACCATCTGAACCTCCTTTCTTATCTCTAGTAATCACCGAAGTGGCAAAGTGGCAAAGTCCTGAAGTAACTTATCCACTACTTGATCCAATGGTCCATACTGCTAATCTAATAGTTGAGATTTAATCCTTCCCAACCTCTTAATCTAGCTCGATATAACAATCATGGATTGTCCCGAACTAAGAATGAATGAATCCTATAACTCGATCCTTGACAAAAGAATTTATTCACTCGTAGAACTTTGTCTCTTTTTGTTACTTCAAATGCACAATATCTTCTGAGTTTCAATTAATGTTCTTCCTTCTGAGATTTGTGTAAATGCACTCCTTTATGCATTGTCTTTATCCAATCAAAAGGATATCTCTTTGGATATTTAGAGTCTCAAATAAATATAATGTAAATACCATATTGATATTTTTGAAATCAATGTCAATAACATAACGCCATGTCCAACAATATTCCCATCAGCGAAGGAAATTTGAACATGCTCACACCGAAGTTCATATAAAAATTTGTGGTATTACCGAAAAAGGGTACATTAGACCTCGTATTATATCCAAGTTCTAGGGTAAATGCAATTTGATTATTCATAAAAATATTCCATTGATGAGGAAAGCATAGGACCCTGAATACCAATGAAACAACTGTAGTCATATTGTAGAATCGAGTATGACCAAGTAACAAATTGTATTCAAGAGGTACATTGACAACCTCCACATCAACATAGACAGTCTTACCACCTAACTCAATAGGTGAGGAAATGGATATTCCATGGGGTTGGAACATGTGTCTGTCAAATTACTTCAATAGTGTTGAAAATGTGTTGATATTAGTAGAGATGAGGGCCTTCGAACATGAAATAGACATGATGCAAGTCGAGGATCCTTCATCCATCACTGTCTAGTAGATTTTTTTTCCCAATGATCACACTATGATATGAAAGAAAACCTAATAGGAGAGAATATGAGTAACCTGATAAGAATCAAAGGTCATCAAACTCAACTCTAAGGGATCAAACCCACCTATGGTAGACAACAAGGATTTATATTATGGTGGGAAGCTTTGGAGGAATTCAAGCATGGACATGGCACATGTTGCATGGGCCAAGTATTCCAAAATGTTGTAGTTGTGGTTGGCCTATGTAATTGGATTATGCGTTGTTCATTGAAGAAATCCCTTTGGGGGGACAAGCGTTGAGTCAAAATATGGATTCTCAATATGAAGAGGGCCACCATGCTTGGAATAAGATACTACTTTTGGCACAACATGAGAAGACTCAGGAATGTCATAATTCTTAGCTCTCATTTTCAAATTGATTGTTTGGTCTCACATGAAAATGGTAACCTTCAAGGAATAATCCTTGTCTTGAGGAGTACCTGAAATGCCCCCTTGTAGAGGGGAGGGATTTTTGGAAACTATGTTTTGAGATTGAGGGGGTAAAGGATGGGTGAAGAAAATAGGCTGTTTGGGGGGCCCTTGTTGTGGAAAAAATATATGGTCCTCACCCTTCTGAGGAAACTGGTGAGTAGGGTGGTCGTCCCCACAAATGGTGTGGGGAGAATGACTCTTCCTTTTCTCCTTAGTGCCTCCCTCCTAGATTTTTTGGGTGGAGGAAGTCCCTTTATCAATATTATAATTTTTATTTTATTCTTTCCTCCAAGTTTTTGAGGATTCGTTAGTCGCGAGGACTGCACTGAATTCACCTTGGAGGTTTGAGTAGGGACTGCAATAGTTTCAACACGAGTACCAGAAGATAACATGTGTGACTTAATGGAAATTTGACCCATCTGATTAGATAATTGGTTCATAAAGGAATGTGAAACATAACCAACCACACCATCGACACGGCATCCTGGTTTTGGATTCCTTGGAACTATTGATAGCATAGGATCATTTGGGATAATGTCATAAAGTGCACCCCATTGAGAATAGATCAAGTACAAGTGTTGGGAATGCAAATTGGCTTCATCCTCGGTGGTCACACTAGCCATAGCTACATCTCTGGAAATGGCTGGTAGGAGGGACTTTGTGAACCACTCCATAAGGAGTTTGTCCAAAATATGCTTCTTAATCATCCTACATCTTCATCGTCACTCATGTATATTATTAGAAATATGTGAGGCATTATCTTGGTGTAGTGAAGTCAATAGCTCAATTCCTATCTAATACTGAATGGGCAATTGGTAATGCGTTAAGAAATCCATTTCCATGTCGTTGAATATTTTAAAGGAACCACCTTTTAATTCAATATACCATTTAGTATCATCTCTGGTCAAGGATCTCTGGAAAAGACGCAACCTCACACTATCATCCATCATCAATTTGGATGAACACCATAAGTGGTATTTCATGATGTGAGTGGAGGGGTCCTCTCCTAGATTTTCGTTGAATTTCAAAATATTTGATGGAAACTTGGAAGGAATTTTTGACCAGGTTGGGTCATGGGAAATATGGTCATTTGTTAACCATGACAAATCTGGTAATTATAGATTTTTGGGGAAAGGAAATAATGAAAATGAAGACTGGGAGGGAGGTGAAGTCTTTGTTGTCCCAGATGGACCTTTCTATCTCCATATATTTGTACTTCTAGAAGATTTAGGGGTCATTCGAGAGTGAGTGAGCCTAAGGATGGTGTAACTTCTAGGAGCATGTCTACTCCTAGAACCATAAATTCCCCCAAAGGGGTTTCCCCCAGGGGGAAATGTGGACCCTCCATGAAATACATGTTGATTAATGCTAGTTGTCATTGATGTCAACCCTTGAAGAAATCCCCGTAGAACAAAGGTTGGGTAATGGACCCAAGATTGTTTGATGTAAAGATGACATGTTATTGTCTTGTCATGGTTTATAATAACTAGAGACAAATGAACTCCAAAGTGGTCCCCTTATGGTGAAAGCCCTCACAGGAAGACACTTTGTGGATTGAGTTATCCTAGAAGTATGGTTAGAGAAACCATGCTTATTTGTGGAATAATGAGATGAACGCCAATGAATTTTTCAGTGAAACTATCCTATATGGATAGAGCTTTTCATGTCATTTCCAGTGGTATGTGGAACGTCACATAACTCCTCACGGTTACAGAGTTATGGCTATGAGAAGTTGGAGAACTCGAGTTTGGGTAATGGACCCAAGTTTGTTTGATGGATAATAGTATGCGTTTTGATATATTTTCAAGAAATACTATTCTATATGGATACTACATGTCATTCCATTTCTGGTGGTATGTGGAACATCACATAACTCTTCATGGTTTGAGAGTTATGGCCTTACGAAGTTGGCGGACCCTCATATGTCATCTAGAAGCCACAAAAGGTCAAAGTAGTCAAAGTGGTTTAAGAGATTTTAAAACATAAATAATAAAGTGAAGTGACGAGTGTACTATAATTCAAAGTGAATAAAAAATAAATTAATTCAATAATAAATTTAATGGAGAAATTAGAAGTGGGTTAACCTTAAAATAAGGAAAGTGGGCAAAGTGACCTAGAAGATGTTTTTAAGGAAGCTACTTGGAAAGTATAAATAAGAGGAAAGGATCTCTCATTTAAGAAACACTTGAGCATATTTAATACCTATAGGTTTATGAGGTAACCAAAGGATATCTAAGCTGAATTTATGAGTAAAGTGAAGAAAAGAAGGCCGAAATTCAAGGAAGGATAAATTCTTTTGATGATGCTTTCTAAGGTGTTTTGGGTAAAAACGTCATAACTTCTTTATAACAAATCCAAATTCTGTAAGACCAAATGTGTTGGTTAGAGTATAGTCTATAGTATAATGTGTAATAGTATCAAATCAATTAAACCAAAATTCCATGTGGGGCAATCTCTACAAGATCACTCTCTAGAATAATCCAGAATTCAACAATGTGTGCCATTTTTTCCATAACTCCTTTTCTCAGAGGTTCCAAGTAGTGAAACCTGGAGGAATTGCATAAAACAAAATGAAGAACATTGTGTATCAGTTTCATATATTTATTCATTAGAGGTACAAATTTATGATTATTTCAAGTTAGGGTTGTTGACTAATCCAAAACTAGTCTTGTGAGACTAAAGAAACGTTTGATGAAAATGCTAGTCTATTGTTGTTAAAGTTAAGGAAGGTTTGTAGGTATGTGATCATATACACCAAGTCTATTACAGAGTTACAAATAATATTTGGATGATGAAAATTATGAGGGCTTTTGGTTGAGGTAAAAATTTAGGTACATGGTTGAGACAAGTAGTTGATGAGTTAGCATATACATGAGGTGTATAGTTGATGATGGTTGTACATATTGATGAGTCATAGTTGATGAGTACTTGACACATGATTGGTACATACTTGGTACATGGTTGGTTGCACTTTTTTATGGTACAGGTTGATTACATATTGTTTGGTACAGGTTGGTGCATGGTTGATGCACTTGTTTATGGTACAGGTTGATTACAGGTTGAGGTATAGGTTGATGCATGGTTCAGGTTTATTGGTACATGTTTACAGTGGTATATCTCATAGTGATAGTGTGATAGTGGTTCGATCATTCTACTTCTACTTCAAGGCGGTTGGACGGGGCAAGGACAGGTGGTTGTAGCCACCTTCCAGTTGTAGCCGGAGAACATAGGGGGTTGTAGCCTCTTTTTGGTTGTAGCCAAAGAATTGGAGAGTTGGAGCTTCCCTCAGGTTGTAGTCTAAGAAACTAGGGGGTTGGAGCCTCCTTTCAGTTGTAGCTGGAAAACAAAGGAAGTTGGTGCTTCCAATGAATGTAATTCTTCAAGACATATAAGATAAAGCATTTTGTGGTTTTCTCCCGATTTGGGTTTCCATGTAAAACATTGGTGTACTATGTATGTGTGTGATTGTTCATTTCTTATTTCTCATTATTGGATAATAATTCTACATTGATATAACACCTGGAATATTTAGAGAAAAAGGATTATAATTACGTTATTACTGATTCACCCTCGCTCTCAGTAATCCAACAATTGGTATCAGAGCAGGTTCCTTCAGAAATTAGTTTAACCACTGAAAGGTAGATCATAGAGAGTACCAACTCATATGAAAATGGAATACCACACCTTGATGGACAGAAGTATGTTTTTTTGAGCATAAGGATGAAGACATATATACAAGCACATGGGTTTGAAATTTGGCAATCAATTGTAGATGGATAAATAGTACCAGGAGTTCCACCAACAAATGACAAAGCAATGAAACTTGGTCAGAATAATTCCAAAGCTAAAAATGCACTTTTGAATGGTCTCAGTGAAACAATATTCACCAAAGTTGCACATTGTAAATCCACCAAAGATATTTGGGACAAGCTTCGAAATATTTATGAAGGAGATTCAAAAGTCAAAGCAACAAAACTTCAAACTTATAAAGGTTAGTTTGAACAACTAAAAATGAAGGAAGATGAGAATATTGCAGCCTACTTCTTAAGAGTTGATGAAATAGTGAATGCAGTCATAGGATTGGGAGAAGAAATCGAAGAATCTGTAATTGTTCAAAATGTACTAATATCTCTTCCTATGAGATTCAACCCTAAGATATCAGCACTAGAGGAAAGATCGGATCTGAACTCAATAAGCATGGATGAACTGCATGGAATATTCACAACATATGAATTGAGAACTGAATAGGAAAATCCAGATGTAAAAGAAGAAACCTTCAAAGTATCCAAAAGATCAAAGTAAAAGAAAAAGGAACAATAAGAATATAGCAACAACAGTGACGTCTCAGAAGATGATGAATAAGTGGTCAACTTTATCAAAAGACTGAACAAGGGAACCAATGGTAGGTATAGAGGTAAGATTCCTTTAATTTTTTTTAATTGTGATGGTATTGGTCATTTTTCTAACAAATGTCCTCATAAGAAAAAAAAGAAATGATGAAGGTTACTCAAAAGGCAAACACACATATAAAGGCAAAATAACTACAAAGAAAGATTTCAAGAAAATCTTATGCATCAAAGAAGACATCCCATCATCAGATGAAGATGAAATCAGTGACAGTGAGACAGGAAGAGTTCTATTCATGGCAGAAAAAGATTCTGACAAAGAAGACTCTGAAGAAGAATATGAAGAAGCCGAAGAAGGATATGAAGAATTCAAAGATGAAATTGAAGAGGAAAAAGTTTACCATCGAAAAGAATTAATGTGTGCCATAGAAGTTATCAGAAGAGAAAAGAATAAAAACAAGAAACTACAAGCAGAACTAGACACGAAAAAGGACACTCGAGAACGAGAACAAATGATCACAAGATTGAAGGTTCAAATAGAAGAAGATAAAAGAATTGAAGAAGCACTAAAAGAAATACTAGAAGAAAATGACAAGATCATTGGAAACTTGGAAGTAGATATTGTCACACTAAGAAAGAATATTCAAAAGAAAAATATGCAGAATAGCTCAAAAGTTCTGGATGACATTATCAGCAGTCAAAAATCTCATCTTGACAAGTCTAAACTTAGATACAATTAGACAGAAAAGGGATCAAGCTCCAAAACAAGAGAGCAAGAAACAAATCCAAAAATCTATGCAGAAACAATCAAAGGGGATAGGAAGATGTACAAGGAAGATTACAGGGACACTCCTCCACCGAGAAGATTCATCTTTCAGAATCAACAACNAAAATATGCAGAATAGCTCAAAAGTTCTGGATGACATTATCAGCAGTCAAAAATCTCATCTTGACAAGTCTAAACTTAGATACAATTAGACAGAAAAGGGATCAAGCTCCAAAACAAGAGAGCAAGAAACAAATCCAAAAATCTATGTAGAAACAATCAAAGGGGATAGGAAGATGTACAAGGAAGATTACAGGGACACTCCTCCACCGAGAAGATTCATCTTTCAGAATCAACAACAAACAGATATGCCTCAAGAAGAAGAAGGATTCATAAGAGCACCTTCTTTCATAATATCTTCAACTCCTAGGTATCAATCTATATTTTTTGGTTTATGTTATGCATGTAATAATTTTGGACATAAAGCTATGAATTGTAGAGTTAACAATAGGAACACTAACAACTTTGAGATTCATACACAAAGGAGTTACTCAAGAAGACCTAGTGAAACACAAAGAAGAAGTTACAATAGGTTTGAATCTCTGAGCACTGAAGTGGAATGTTACAAATGTAACAATTTTGGACACGTGGCCAAAAATTGCAGAATGACATTCCCCCCTAAAGAACCGCAACAGAATAACAATATTCACAGATAAGAACCTCAGAAAATGACATGGATAAGAAAACAAGATCAATATAGCAATGAAGAATGCACAGTCTCTCTACAAGCTAAGCAGAAGAAACACGGTTGGTATGTTGACAGTAGGTTTTCAAAACACATGACAGGTGATAGAGACAAATTTCTTACATTTTGAAAGGAAAGAAATGGATCAGTCTCCTTCGGAAATGATAATTTAGCCAAAATCATTGGAGAAGGCACAGTTTGAATTGGGAACAAGAATAAAAAGGCACAAAATGTTCTATTGGTAGAAGATATGAAACACAATATTCTAAGTGTGAGTCAAATGTGTGACCAAGGTCATAAAGTTACTTTTGATTCACAAAAGTGTGAGATAAGAAGAGAAGGTTCAAGGAAATTGGTTGGTATAGCTGCAAGAACTTCAAACAACATATATGTGTTAAGTGAAATTGGAAATGAAAAGTGTTGTCTAGGAAAGGAAGATGAAAGTTGGCCATGGCATAGAAGAATGGGTCACATGCATTTTGATAAACTTGTCAAAGTCAGAAAAACAGAAGTAATCAGAGAAATGCCCCAGATCACGAAACCAACCAACACTTTATGCAAGCATTGTCAACAAGGAAAGCAAACAAAGACCAGGTTCAAATCAAAGGAATATTCAACGACAAGACCACTGGAAATTGTGCATACTAATCTAGTTGGACCAACTACAACAAAGGGCTTAAAACGTGAGAGATACTTTATACTATTAGTTGATGATTATACAAGAATGCCTGCATTTTTCTTTCTCAAGAACAAGTTAGAAGATTTTGAAAACTTCAAGATCTATAAGGAAATGGTTGAAAATGAGATGGATTCAACAATCAAATGCTTGAGATCTGATAATGGAGGAGATTTCACTTCAAAGGAATTTATGGACTACTACATCAGTCATGGAATAAAAAGACAATTCTTTGTTGCTAGGACACCTCAATAGAATGGAGTTGTCGAAAGAAAGAACATGACAGTACAAGAAATGGCTCAAAAAATTGCTAATGGATTCCAAATTGATAGATATATTTTGGACATAGGTAGTAGATACAACAATTCACATTCAAAATAAAGTAATGCTCAGAAACAACACTGATAAAACTTCCTACGAGCTATGGAAAGGAAGACCAGCAAATGTGAAGCACTTAAGATTTTTTGGAAGAAAATGCTACATTAAAAGAGAAGATGGAAGAATAGGAAAGTTTGATTGTCATGTGGACAAAGGATTACTTGTTGGTTACTCAAGTACAAGGAAAACATACAAGTGTTACAATATAAGATTGAACAAAGTTGTGGAAAGAATCAACGTAACAATTGATGAAACATGCAGACAAGAATCAAAGGAAGAAGAAAACAAATCAATGAAACAACTTTCAAAGAAGAAGAAGTAGAAGATGAAGTAGAAGAGGAAGAGGAAGAGAATCTGATAGAAATAGATGAGCAAGTTCAGCAAGTATCTCCAAAGACACCTAGCAAACCCGTATAGAAGAATCATCCTTCAAATTAGATTATTGAAACAAATATGTAGGAGTTGACACTAGAAGAAAAATCTGTTCACCGGAACAAACACACCTATCATTCTTATCTACAATTGAACCAAAATGTTTTGAGTAAGCCAATAAGGATGAATTTTGGAATAAGGCCATGAATTAATAATTGGATCAAATAGAGAAAAATGACACTTGGGAACTGGTTCCAAGACCAAAGAATAAGAATGTGATCGACACAAAATGGGTTTTCAGGAATAAATTAAATGAAGATGGACAAGTTACAAGGAACAAAGCTAGATTGGTATGTAAAGGATATGCATAGATTGAAGGAATCAACTTTAAAGAGACATTTGCCCCAGTTTCCAAAATGGAAGCAATTCGGTTCCTTTTAGCCTATGCATGCTCCAAAAATGTTACAGTATATCAGATGGACGTAAAATCATCTTTTATGAATGGGTAACTTGAATAAGAAATCTACATTGAACAATGAGAAGGATTTCAGTTTTTAGAGAACACAGATTATGTGTGTAAATTAAAGAAGGCCTAGTATGGTCTAAAAATGGATCCTAGAGCATGGTACTCTAGACTAGATAAGTATCTGCAACAAGAAGGGTTAAGAAAATGAAGTGCAAACAACAAATTCTACATCAAGATAAGTGAAGGTAATATTTTATTAATTGAAGTTTATGTTGATGATATTATTTTTGGTAGTGATGATGATAGGTTAAGCTAGAAATTTGAAAAAGATATGCAGAATGAATTTGAAATGTCATTACTTGGAGAACTATCCTTCTTTTTGGGAATTCAAATACGTCAAAGTAACCAAGGAATCTTTATTTCTCAAACCAAGTATATCATAGAAATGCTAAAGAGGTTCGGAATGAAATATTGCAAACTAGTTATCACTCCCATGAAAACTATTTGCAAGTTGAGCAAAGATGATGATTCAAAGTCTACAGATCAGAGGAAATATAGGTCAATGATTGGCAGCCTACTATATGTGACAACATCCATACCATATGTAATGCAAGAAATTGGACAGGTGGCACGATTTCAATCAACACCAAGGGAGTCACATGTGTTAGATGAAGAGGATTTTCAGATATCTCAAAGGAACAAAAGAATTTGGATTATGGTATCCAAAAGGAAAGGATGTATCACTTATTGCCTACATAGATGTAGATTGGGTAGGTTGTATTGATGACTGACAAAGCACCAGTGGAGCAACATTCTACTTAGGTGAGTGTTTAGTATCATTGCTAAGAAAGAAACAATCATCAGTATTTTTATCGACAGCTGAGGCATAGTATATCGCAACAATATCATGTTGTACACAGGTTCTTTGGATGAAACAAACTCTAACAGATATACAGGTTGAGTATGATGAGCCCATTCCAATATATTGTGATAATACAAGCACCATCAATATCTCGAAGAACTCGGTGATGCACTCCAAGAAGAAGAACATTCCAATAAAGTATCACTTTCTACAAGAGTAGGTTGCAGAAAAGAACATCAAAGTTGAGTATGTGGGCACACAAGAACAAGTGGAAGACATCTTCACAAAACCAATTCCACGGGAATCCTTTGAATATCTTTGCTAGAGACTTGGATTTATTTATACTCTAAAATTAATGCTTTTTGAATGCTTATCTTATATGTCTTAGATTTACATGAGGAAGCACCATAAGAGGACAATTCAGTCAGGGGGAGAAACCCCGAATGGAAACATACATTTGCCATTGATGACAAAGGGGGAGAGATTTATCAGATGCAGAGAAAAGAGGCAGAGGAAAGAGTCATGGTTCCAGGGGGAGCACGAGTGATATGATTTCAGTATTTCATTAGAGTGTTTCCATCAATGCTAAAGGGGGAGATTGTTGATTAAGGTTCGTTGTCATTGATGTCAACCCTTGAAGAAATCCCCATAGCACACAGGTTGGGTAATGGAACCAATATTGTTTGATGTAAATATGACTCGTTATTGTCTTTTCATGGTTGATAATAAGTAGAAATGGATGAATTTCAAAGTGTTCCCCTTATGGTGAAATCCCTCATGGGAAGATGCTTTGCGGATTGAGTTATCCTAGAAGTATGGTTAGAGAACCCATGCTTATTTGTGGAATAATGAAATGAATGCCATGGAATTTTTCAGTGAAACTATCCTATATGGATATTTATTATCATTCCATTTCTGGTGGGATGTGGAACATCACATAACTCCTCACAGTTAGAGAGTTATGGCCTTGAGAAGTTGGAGAACTCAGGTTTGGGTAATGGACTCAAGTTTGTTTGATGGATAACGGTATGAGTTTTGATATATTTTCAGGTAATACTATTTTATATGGATATTACATGTCATTTCATTTTTGGTGGTATGTGGAACATCACATAACTCCTCACAGTTTGAGAGTTATGGCCTTATGAAGTTGGAGGACCTTCATATGTCATCGAGAAGCCCCAAAAGGTCAAAGTAGTAAAAGTGGTTTAAGAGATTTTAAAAGGTAAATAATAAAGTGAAGTGATGAGTGTACTATAATTCAAAGTGAATACAAAATAAATTAATTCAATAATAAATTTAATGGAGAATTTAGAAGTGGGTTAACCCTAAAATAAGGAAAGTGGGCAAAGTGACCTAGAAGATATTTTTAAGGAAGCTACATGGAGAGTATAAATAAGAGGCAAGGCTCTCTCATTTAAGACACACTTGAGAATATTGAATAACTATAGGTTTATGAGGTAACCAAAGGATATATAAGACAAATTTCTGAGGAAAGTGAAGAAAAGAAGGTCGGAATTCAAGGAAGGATAAATTCTTTTGATGATGCTTTCTAAGGTGTTTCGGGTAAAAGCGTCATAACTTCTTCATAACAGATAAAAATTTAGTAAGAAGAAATGTGTTGGTTAGAATATACTCTATAGTATGTTATGTAACAATTTCATATCAATTCAACAAATATTCTGTGAGGGGCACGCTCTACAAGGTCACTCTCTAGAATAAGCCAGAATTTGGCAAGGTGTGTCATTTTTTCCATAACTCCTTTTTTTAGAGGTTCCAAGTAGTGAAACCTAGAGGAATTGCATAAAATACACTGAAGAACATTGTTTATCAGTTTCATATATTTATTCATTAAAACTACAAAGTTATGATTATTTCAAGTTAGGGTTGTTGACTAATCCAAAACTAGTCTTGTGAGACTAAAGAAACGTTTGATGAAAATGTTAGTCTCTTGTTATTAAAGTTAAGGAAGGTTTGTAGGTATGTGATCATATACACCAGGTCTATTACAGAGTTACAAATTTTATTTGGATGTTGAAATTGATGAGGGATTTTGGTTGAGGTACAAGTTGGGTACATGGTTGAGACAAGTAGTTGATGAGTTGGCACATACATGAGGTGTATAGTTGATGATGTTGGTACATATCGGTGAGTCATAGTTGATGATGTTGGTACATATCGGTGAGTCATAGTTGATGAGTACTTGACACATGATTGGTACATACTTGGTACATGGTTGGTTGGAATTTTTTATCGTACATGTTTATTACAGATTGTTTGGTACAGGTTGGTGCATGGTTGATGCACTTGTTTATGGTACAGGTTGAGGTACAGGTTGATGCATGGTTCAGGTTTATTGGTACATGTTTACAGTGGTATATCTCATAGTGATAGTGTGATAGTGGTTCCATCATTCTACATCTACTTCGGGATGGTTGGACGGGGCAAGGAAAAGTGGTTGTATCCACCTTCTGGTTGTAGCTGGAGAACATAGGGGGTTGTAGCCTAAGAAACTAGAGGGTTGGAGCCTCCTTCTAGTTGCAACTGGAAAACAAAGAAAGTTGGTGCTTCTAATGAATGTAATTCTTCAAGACATATAATATAAATCATTTTGTGGTTTTCTCCTGATTTGGGTTTCCACATAAAACATTGGTGTACTGTGTATGTGTGTGATTGTTCATTTCTTATTACTCATTATTGGATAATAATTCTACATTGATATAACACTTGGATTATTTAGAGAAAAAGGATTATAATTATGTTATTACTGATTCACCCCCCCTCTCAGTAATCCAACAAGATATTCCCAAATTTAGTCCCAAGGGAGAAAACCCCCTGACCAGATGTGGAAATAAAAGGAAAACACCAGTTTTTCTCAAGGATGTTCCCCTAGGGAAAGGTTTTCTACCCCATGGAAAGTTAAAACCCATGGAAGAATTGTTGCCCCTATAATTACTAGGGACAACCCCAAAACCACTAGAAATATTCCATCCAAAAGGTACACCCACACCTGATGATGTCAGGCCTCTCACAGGATTGGCGTAGGTGGAAGTTGTTGGAAAATGTTTAACAAGTAGCGTATGCTTGTCATTGATGGCAAGTACAATAGTGGAGATGGCAGGATAAGAAGGATAAAATCCCTTGGGGATTCGGACGTGAAAGCTCAGGAGGAAAAGCATTGAGGAAAACGCACACAGCAAAGCTCAAGATACAGGAGTTTGCAGAGGAGAAGGAAGTCAGAGATCCAGTGACCGTTGGATCCCAGTCAAATTTCTAGAAATACTGATAGCCGTCAGATCTGTAGAAACTGCGAGGGAGATAAGCCTCGGGAGCAAGAATAGAAGTCTTGACACGAGGAGTTGTCATCGGGATATCAACCATCGGGAGATCGGAGTTCTCAAGATCGTGAGAACCGGGACATTGAAAGTCTCGATATCCTGACCTAATTGGGACCGTCCATTTGGAAGGATGCATGGCAGTGATCGGGCGCCACCGGGAGAAGCTTGACAGGAGGCTTCATCGGTGAATCGGGAATCGAAGTTTCACGATTCCCGTGAACAATTACAGTAGAAACCCTTAAATCGTGATGAAAAGAAATCTCGACTGAACCTGAACCGTCAGATCAACATGTGATCTAGACCATCGATCCAACTCATGACAGCAGACCACATCAGCTAGGGACACGTGGCACAACCAGGGAATGACAGGTGTCAGGAAGATTCAACACTTCAGGCACATGTAAGTCACAAATGAGAGTGACACGTGGCAGTATTTAACAAGTGTCAAACCACGCGTGACATTAGCAGAGTAACGGGGATCGGGACTTTGAAATGACAAAGTCACTTGACATCAGGAATGTCGATTTCATGATTTCATGATTTCATGATTTAATTGCAGCCACTGAATAAAGATCGCATTTGGACCGTTGATTCAAGTCTGTATCGAAGCTTCGCGGATCGCGAATTTGAGAGGCAAAGAACTCATTGCATCAAGAATTTTGATTTCACGATATGTGAAATCATGAAATGATCTGAGCTGTCAGATCAAGTGTTGATCAGGACCGTTGATCACAGCCTGTATCGGAGTTTCGGGGATCACGAATTCATGAGGCAAAGAACACAATGCAACGAAAATATCGATTTCACAATATGCAAAATCGCGAGTGAATCTGGATCGTCAGATCCAGAAATGATCAGGACCGTAGATGTAACTCCATATCAGAGTTTCGGGGATCACGAATTCAAAATGGAAAGAACTCAATACAACAAGAATCCTGATTTCGCGATGTGCGATATCACGATCCAATCATGGCCGTTGAAACAAGTTCATATCTGGACCGTTGGTCCAACTCCATGTCGGAGTTTCACGAATCGCAATATGGAGAGACATAAGGTTGTGGTCATAGCCCTTGGTCACAGGAAGAGAAGGAGTTGGTTCGGATAAGCTCCACATCGGAGTTTCAGGGATCGAGATTTGTAAGTGACTAAAACTATGAACGCCAAGAGTGCCGAAATCGCGATATATGAAATCTCGATTGGATCTGAACCGTTGGATCAATTATTGATCGCAGGGCTACTGTTGCATGCAACAGTGAAACTACCAGAAATCACTGATGGTTTCAGCCAGAGGACTAGAAGACTCTTGGAAAAATGGCCAGAGAAGATGAAGAGTTACGATGAAGATCATTGTAAGACCCCTCCTAGCTAAGGACATCTACTCAATCAACCGGTGAATTTTTTTTTTTGTTAAAGTGTGTGCATGTGTGCAGAAGAAAACAACCCCATCGACTCTACGTCAACATTCAACCAACAGGATGCAAGTAAGATGAACACAATCGAGACGACCCGACATATCAAAGCGACGACAAGAAGCAAACGCTCTCGAATAGGAGGCGGCAACCAAAGGTTATAGGCAGAGAAAAACACCAAGGGTTAGGAACAGTACTGTCCCAGAAGAAAGGATTCGTCAGTAGAGTAGCAGTAGTGGAACTGTGCCTTTAAACATCCCGGGACTACTGATACGGCTCAAATGTGTCGCAAGAGTGGAACTGTGCCTTTAAACAGCCCGAGACTCTTGATACGGCACTGGATTCCTTCCACTGGATTACACACAGACACACATACTAAGCTGCAAGAGGAGGCTATATCCCGCCCGAATCGGACCGACTACGCAATACAGACCACCAAGGACTACCAGGTCAGGGACAACAATAAGCGCAACACCTTGCGTTTTTCTAAGAATTTCCATAATGAACGACGACCTCCATACCCTAATGGTAAACCCCCT
>JASDQU010202736.1:0-18993 GCA_032191745.1 Picea mariana | reverse complement strand
CGAGAATGCCAAAATTACTAGACATCCAAAAACCTAACCCTAGGAGATGAAGCGCCAAAAGTCATGTGGGCCCCGTTTGGGTAAGTGAGTACATCAACTTCCCGGGGTCGTAACTTTTGCATACGATCTCCGTTTTAGGCGTGTGATAGCTCGTTGGAAAGGTATTGTCGAGGAGATTCATTTCAAGGGATCAATAATGACTTTGAATATCATTGAGAACCTTGATCTAGAAAAACCTTCATTTGGACCCTCAAAATGGCCCTAGAAGTTAAAACCTGCTAAAAATAGTAAATTGCCAAAATGGCCAGAAAACTATTTTGAGCCATTTGGAAAAGGTGGGTGGCCACCGATATCCACCTGGATCACCAAATTGCAACAAATATAGTGAAAATATAGCAAAGATAATGAACATCTAAGGAAAATACATAGACATTGCAGCAAAGATAGTGAACATCTAATAAAAATACATAGACATTGTAGCAAAGATAGTGAACATCTAAGGAAAATACATAGAAAAATTAGAGCCAAGAAATTCTTGAAATATTGAAACCGCAAAGAGTATTCTACTTATTATTATTATTATTTGAGTCATTTATTTATATATCAAATCCCCTTTTGTGGATTGATCATGTTAGGCATTATAATTGACCAAATCCCCTTTTGCGGATAGGTAAAACCCTAATTGTATTATGAAAATTAAAAGGTTGGCCCCCAAGCCTAATAAAGTAGCTTTAACCACTAAGAAGACAAGTCACCCCTTCCTAGTGAAAAGACACCTTTCCAGTACCTGCCAGCCAGTATAAATAAAGGAAGCCAGCACCTCATTATCTCACACAATCATTCGCTCATCAAGTGTGCAAGTTTGGTAGCTGTAGTTGGGAGAAGAAGGAAGAGAGAGGTGCATTTATCAGTGTTGGATATTCTCTAGTGTTTTGGTTTATTGTCTTCACATTGTATTGGCTATCTATATTAAGGAAGTTTTTGTTGGGTTTTCTCCTCCATGAGGCTTTCCCAAGATAAATGTTGTGTATCTTGTGATTGTGTGTCTCTCAGTGATCCTACCTATGTTATGGTTATCTAGTAAGTTGAAAAGAAACCTAATAATATCTCAAAACTTAACATGGTATCAGAGATAAACTTAAGAGAGAATATTTCACTGGATAAAGAAAAATGTCACTATTGTCGTACAAGAAAATTAGGGCTTTTATTGGAGAGGATTTTTTTACTAAAAACCATCTAGAAAAGTGCACCCTACCCTAGTGAATATTTTGGTAGCTTGAGAGCACCTTTTTAGTGGACATAGCCTCCAAAAAGTCAAACCCTAGTTTTGACTGGTACCAGAAAACAAGAAGTACCAGAAAACCAAAAAAACCAGGAAACCAGAATAAGTACCAGAAGTACCAGTCCAAATTTCCATAGGTCAAGTTTCAAGGGGAAAAACTTGAATTTTTTGAAATCTAACAGCTTCAACAAACTTGCCTCAGCCCAGCACATATAGTCCCTGGATCAGAATTTCAAAATTTGAAGTTCAAAAGATTAGGGTTTTCTCATAAAACCCTAAGTTGCAGTTGCAGTTGTAGTTTAAGAATCAGTTGCAGTATTAATTGCAGTTGCAGTATCAATTGAAGTATTAGCTACAGTACAAGTTGTAGCCACCCTTGAAGTTTTGAAGGGTTGGTAATTATTACCGTTGCTACCAGATGGTGTGCTAGTGAGAAAAACCCCCCCTATGATTACACCAAGGTTTACAATGTAGGTAGATCAATTAACTATCTAAAACTCAACTACTTATCTAAATACCCAAAACATACCCAAGACTCGTACAAGAAAATCAAAGATGAGAGGGAGAAGGTAACTATACCTCTACTCTGCGTCCAGTGATCATCCCTTCACGCTTGAAAGCTTCGCTGACTGCACGCCTCCTCCCAAGGTCTGCCTGCATTCAAAGATAGACAAATAGAAAGATACAAGCATGCAATTCATATACAAATTAGGGTTAGATTTTAGAATGTCAAAACATAAAACATTAAAAGCATTCAATACACCATGATTTGGGACCGGAAGAGTACTTCTTTTATTAATAACTCAATGATTATACCTTTACAACCAAATCTGACTACTGCTCCACGAACCTGGTCTGGGATCCTCTTTCACCAAGCTCCAAATGCACCTTTGTATGACTTCTCCTCTCAACCTTCAGATATATTTGGGGAAGTGAATTGGTTCTCATGGAGGAAGAAGGGATAATTGGGGAACGCTGAGGCATTTCTCACAAAAGGATTGTAATTACTTTGGGTAAGGATGGGATGTGAAATGGGTAGATTTTCACTATTCTTATGTCTAAATGTGGAATGAGACCCCAACACCTCCTTTTATATGAAAAAATGATGGTTATTCGGTTGGGTGACAGGTTATAGGTGGTGGATTAGTTGGTAAACTACCCAATAGCCCACAATATCAACGAATTCCTTGCAACCTTTTATTTTTTGCAACTTTTTCAAGTATACGCGGGATGTAGTTGTGAAAAATGCATACGTACATGGGTAGTATTGGTGCAGGGCACGTACATCTTCAAAAAATGGGTTTTTTAGAAGAGCAACTAAGTAGTGGCTTGGAAGAAAATACAAGTAAGAGGGCCAAAGTCCAGGTATGCATGTGTAGGGAAATTTAGGGTTATAAAAAATGCTCCCTAATGTGTGAGGTCACAAGAACATCTGATGGCCAAAATAGATTACAAAATCTTCATCAATGTACGAAATGAGTGAGCTAGGGACCATAGTTTGAGAGGTGCCATCTGCAAAATAACAATCGTCTCTCTGAGGCGGGTACACCCATGCTTGGGATGAAATAAATAATGGTTTCCAATCAAATACACTACAGATCCATGTCATATAACTATATAAAGTGTATCTGTGAGAAATACACATCAGATATACATCTTAAAATCAAATATATACAAGTATAATATCCATTTTTAAGAAGCCAACAACGCCTGATGGTTGGAGATGAGGTCTTCATATCTAGAGAAACAACTTCAAGATATTCAAAAGTTGGGTATGAGTACAATGTCAGTGTATTACTTCACTACCCAGAGGTCTTTGACGGCTCGTCGAGAAAATACAAAAGGATCTCGATGATGAGGTAGAGATCTTCATTGATTTCGAACATGGATTTGATTGGATTTTTGGGATGATTGGGTCATGATGTCAAGAGACAAACTGCAGAAAGGCTGATTCAAGTTGGGTGAAACTTCCCTTGGAGAAAACCATGAAAGATGATCATACTCAGGCAGCATGAAATTGGCATAAGTTCATGATGTACGAGGCAACACAAACTCTCCATGTGTTTGGAAGAGTAACCAAATGGAGGAGGACACAACTCTATGTAGAGAGAACAACTTCCTAAGGTCATATTAGATCCCAATTCTTGACAAACAAAAAAAAGGATGTTCATTTCCCAAGGGCGACTCATTGAGCTGCAAAAAATAATATACATTTCCCATCCCCTCTTTTTCAGTTTTTTTATGTTTTTGTCTTTTTCAGTTTTTTAAAGAGATTGAAAAAGAATAAAATAATGCTACATTACAAAGGAGGAAACAAGTGTCGCAAGAAAGAATACTAGTTCCAAGTGTAAGGAACACACTAATTCTTAGAGCAAGGAGGCATGTGCAGGGAAAGGACACTCATGGAAAATTCCTCCATGGGTCAAGGTGTCAGGTCGCAGAGGCAAAGTGATACAAGGATTGCATATAAAGAATGCTTCAAAGGTTCAGTTGAGAGAAACATGGAGATGGCATTATGCCAAAGACATAGAGATGCAAATGCCATTAGAAAGACACAATGAAACCCCCTTCAATATATTTTTCACAAGCCAAGAGAAGGTAATCTCAGTATTTTTTCCACGTTTAGAGAGTCTGAAAAAATGTAAAATAAGACTCCAAGGGGTACATTTTTAGGAGATTGTGTATTTGGTTCGAAAAAGGGGTAAACTAGCACCGAAAAGACGTCTATTCAAAACCATTTTAACAAGTGTGACAAAGACAAGATCACTCTACAATCTTTTAAATTTCAAAGAGTCTGAAAAGATCTTAACTATGGACTCACTACCTTTTTATGGATTTAGTCTCCTTAGCCCGAAAAAGTATAAAATGTATTAAGGAGAACTCTCTCGGTGAGACAAATCTCCCAAGATGTACCTTTTTCCTCGATAATCCATAGGCCAGAAAAAGGGGTAAACTCATGCCAGTAGATGTTCTACTGGAAAAATTTAACGAGTGTGAACGAACAAGGTCACTCGACGATCTTTTCAATTTTTGGGAGTCTGAAAAGAGCTTAACTATGGACTCTGTGGGGGATCCTTTTTCATAAGTAATCTTCGAGGCCCAAAAAAGGTGATAAATCAAAACCAAGGAGAATGTTCCTTTTTTGTAAATTTAGCCCCTCAGGCTTGAAAAAGAGTTAATCTTATACCTGAGAATACTCTTATAGCGAACTGAAGTTCCTAGATTATACCTTTATTCATAAAATTGACCATTTGGACCGAAAAAGGGGTAAACTATCGCCAGACAAACGTGCCTTCAAATTTGAGTTTGGAAAGCATGAAGGCCAACAAGATCGCTCAACAATATTTTCATGTTTAGAGAGTCTGAAAAGGGATTAAAGAAGACTCCAGGAGGTTATTTTTCCCAGTTAATCCATACAAGATTGAAAAGCATAAATGCAGTCTCGTTGGATGTTGCTTTCAGATTTCAAAGCGAGCTTGAAAGACAATAAAGCGTGCTCATTTTTTGGGAGTCCCGAGGGTGAGGCCAAGAGTGATGGTGCATGAACGAGGCTCAATATCGTAATCATGACAGGACTAACAAGGACTCTCATGCTTAAAGTCATTATAGACAACATGGATGCCAAAATGAAACAATGATCTATCTAGGGCATCCATGTAAAGGTAGGCTCTACCACCTAATCATGACACTTATAAAGAAACAATGACGATTTTCTGTAGTACTTCAGTGGGATCGATCCCATGGCAATGAAAAAAAGACAACAATGCAAAAAGTGGAGGTGGAGCCCTAACTTATATGCAAAAAGTTGGAAAAACAACTTTTACCAAAGGACCTTAAATAGTGACCCATCTCTCGAAAATTTACCAAACCAAAAGACAAAGTGTATAGTAAAATCCAATAAGAAACTCAAGAACCAAATTAAATGATTTCCAAGCTAGAAAAAAACAATGAAGGGGGTCGAAAAACTAGCAAAAAGGGCCAAAAAAACCTATAAATAGAAGATGATAGCTCATTTTCACCATTGCAATTTGAAAACTAACCAAAAGGTAAAAATTACCCCTTTTCTAAAGAATTTGATTCTAGGAGCTTCAGAGGACGAAACAAACTTCCACTCAGACCAAGTAAGTACAAAGTCATCCCTCCTGCATTTCCATTATTCTTTTGTGCATTATTTTTTTGTTTTTGCGGGGGCACGCTCTCCTAAAAAAGGGAGGCCCTACATGTACGCAGGTTGTGCAAGGAAATCTCGTGTATGTCCATGGGAATAAAACAGTCTTCCCACATACATACGCAATTGTGTCCAAAAGAACCCACGTACACCCTCAAAAACATGGAAAAATAAAAATACAAGAGATAACTCCTCGTTGAATTGTCATGGAATAGGATGTATGTCCACTGAAGGGAGAGGGAACATGAGGATATTGATATCTTGGTTGATGAGGACCATGCTACCATTGTCACATTAAAACAATGTGGGATGTGGAAGTTATACTAGTGTATGTTTATGAGGGCACAACCTAGGTTACTGAACGCCCTGGTCGATTACTGGCATCCAGATGCAGAGGCATTTATGATAGAGGGGTATTCATTGGCTCCAATGACTAAGGACATATACTTCTTCAATTTCCTCTCGAGGAGAGGGAAACCAGTCAATTTGTGTATTTTTCCCCCTAGGCCCTTCAACATTGCAGACTACATCGGGATGCATTGCGACGACGACATTGAGAAAGTAGGTTCTCAAGTTCCCATCAAAAATATCACTAACTTGTCACTGAAGGTGATCCTATTTATTATTGGGAAAATCATTGGATCCGCGGCCCTACACCAGGCCTCCCCGGTGCACATGCATTGTGCGATTCAGTTCCTGGATGCACATATTTATGACTGGATCACGACCATGCTCACTTGTATGAAGAGCTAGCCAACAAAGTGCCGAGAGCATAGAAACAAGAACTTTTGGTTTGGCACCATCCTATTATCATTCTTCTTCGAGAGGGTTCCCAGTTTGAGTCCCAGAGAGACAATATGGGGGCATGTGGCCTCCTTCCCAACAATATGTAGATGGGTAGCATTGATGCCATGACAGGGAGGAGGAAGCACCATAGAGGCCTTCAATGACAAATTTTTTGACTCGTGGGCATGGAATATTCTAGCTATAGAGGACTACCCCTATGCTGGGATCAACTTATCCGGAAATCCAGATATGCCCGTACCTCCCGGAGAGGAGTGAAGAGAGCTAGGTATGTGATTTTTAAAGTTATTTAATTTTTAGTTTCTTTTATATATATCATTTTTATATGCATCAGAGTACTGACATCTATGTATATTTTATGTACATATGTGGGACCAGTGCGCCTGACAGACTTCGCGAGGACTTGATAATGTCCTCGACCAGAGGCGGCACCAACAACAACCAGTGGACCAACAGTCATAGGGGGACCTCCAACCGAAGAGGCTGAGAGAGTTTTGAGACAGGTGTAGTGGAACCTCACCGTGCTCACTCGCACAATTCCTATGGTTGATATTGAGGATCTCTCGCCATCTATGAAACCTCATGTAGTTGGGGTGCCAGGGAACTTGGGTCCAACGTTTCCGACATTTCGACAATGTTGTCGTTCTCTATGGTAGGGCCAATAGGCCCCGAGCTTAGATAGATTGGACTTATTATGTGCCGAGGGCACTTTTTGTATATTTTTTAGGGCATAAGCCCCGTGATGTATACCGAATATTATTTTTTAGGCATTCGTGCCCACCTATGTACTATGACAATTTTTTAGATATATATATATATATATATATATATATATATATATATATATATATATATATACATCTTTATGTCTTATGGATCACACAGTTTTTACAAATGTGTGTACTTTTTATGTGTGTGCAACATGCCAATCTAATACTTGATTAGCTAGAGTATCTGTCATTTGATTTAATCTCCTAGGAACATGTATATACGTAATGTAATCAATGTAACGTTCTAAGAGACGTACCCTAAGGAAACATCGGTGTAAAGTAGGATCATAAATGTGGTAAACTACATTTAATTGGGACACAACCAACTGAGCATCTAAGGAGACCCAGAGGTGAGAGATGCCATGCGAAAAAGTGTCACGAAGAAATCTATCACTATGTTGTACTCGGCGACATTGTTTGTCGCATCACCTAGACAGATACCTTCGGATGATAGAAATTGGCCTTGAGGCATGAAAATCACCCAAGTTGTGGAAGAAATCCTTCGAGTGTGTCGGCTAGTGTCTTCTGCGAGCCCAAAGAACACCTCTGATTCACTTGACATCTGCCACAGTGAAAAATATGACATAAATAATGACACGTCCATAAAAAAAAAAAGACAAAAAACTATATAAGAACTATACATATGTAAAAGAAGGCACCCAGGAAACCAACCTAAGAGTAGTACTTCTTAAGGTAGAGCCCATTTCTAGGCTCTACCAAGGAATTTCCCTCAAAGTAAAATAGATGATAAGTGCCCTTCTTTAAGACCTCTTTCATGATGAAAGGTCTGAACCACATGGGTTTGAACTTGCCTACCCTCAGGGAATCCTTGTCTTGGTCATAAACCAGGACAAGATCCCCTTCAGAGAAAATCAGAGGACAAACAGACCGATCATATTGACACTTGACTCATTGCTTGTGAGCCTCATTGGCCAAGGCTGCATCACGACATTTCCCATTGAGTTGTTCGAAATATAATAGGCGTTCCTCAAGTGGTGAAGTGTCTGGCAGTAACTCTACTACTAACTTTAAGACGGGATCTGACACTCAATAGGCAATATTGATTCCATCCCGTAAATGAGTTGAAAAGGTGAGAAACTGGTAGCAGTATTTACAGACATTTGGTAGGCCCATAACACCGAGTACAACATCAAATGCCAATTTGACTTTCCATAATTGATCATTCACTAAAGAATAGTCTTGAGGGACTTACTCACAACTTCCACCTGACCATTTTCTTGTGGGTAGTAGGGTGACGAATGTTCTTTCCTTAACCCAAACTTTGATGTTAACTTGGACATCATTTTATTCTGGAAGTGATCGCCATGGTCAGTGACAATCTCCTTCTGGATGTTGAACCTTGCTATTATCTGGTTAAAAATGAAGAGAGTTGTTGTTTCTCCATCATTGTTAATCGCTGCCATAGCCTCGACCCACTTTGTGAAGTAGTCTACTGCTATGATGATATAACAATGCCCCTTGGATGAAGCCGAGTGGAATGTAGTAAAATCAATCCCCCACTTATTGAAGGGACCAACGACAATGATGAGAAACATAGGAGAAGGATGTGCCCTCATCTTCAGACAGAAGATCTGACACGGGTGGCACTTCTTGACCGACTCAACGCAATCCTTGATTAACATAGGCCAAAAGTAATCGACTTGTAGAATATTTTGGGTTGTTTCCAACCCAGATAAATGACCACCACATGCTCCAGTGTGGCATCCATTAAGAATTAATTCTGCTTCCTCATGTATAAGGAATCGACAAAGAATGCAATCTACACCTCGACGATACAAAGTGTCATAGAGTATGAGATAGTTTCATTCTTGATGGTGAATTCATCGATGCTCATTGTGGGAAGGAGAAGAAGGGAACTTCAAAGTATGGAGACATACTAGTATCTATCCATACCAGGGGTATGAAGATGTGATCAGGAAAATAGCTCCTTTAATAGGTGATTCTTCGGGCGTAACATCACTTGATTCAACCAGAAGTTTTAAAATAATTTCCGCAAAGACCAATGAATTTTTAGATTTAGTGGAAACAAAATCCAAGTCAAATTCCTCTAGGATTACAATCCATCTACTGATCTTTCTGCCAATAACCCGTTGTGTCAACACATATTGAAAGGGATTCACAACGACAATTACGGTGGTCTTGTGAAGCAAAATGTAATGACAAAACTAGTGGACAACATGCACTTCTGCCAACATAAGATTCTCAACATGGGAATAGTTGAATTCTGGCCCAACCAAGCCTTGGATGAGGTAATAAATCAAATGCTCTTCGATCATATCATCCTCTTGAAGAAAGACCATGAAGATGGTCGACTCTGCAGTGAAAAGGTACAACAAGAAATATCGGTTATAATCGGGAGGTCAAAGAAGAGGGGAAGACGTAAGGGCATGTTTCAATGCTTAAAAAGAGTGTTGAGTGGCTTCATCCCAGCAGAAAGGGACTCCCTTTTTCAATAAATGCATGAACCCTTTAGTGATCTCAGCGTAGTTTGTGAAAAAATGCTGAAGAAAGTTCTCTTTCCCCTGTAAGCTCTGAAGCTGGGGTATTGTGCACAGGGGAGGCAACTGAACCATCACCTCAACCTTAAGAGGGTCGACCATGATCCCTATTGTCAAAAATAGGAAATCCAAGAGAGTACCCAACGTCACGCAGAAACTAGACTTGTTACGATTCAAGCGAATCTGATAGTAGCGACATCATTTGAAGATTAGTCGGAGGTGTGTGGGATGATCAAATCTCTTACGAGAGTGTGATGCTAGATCATTAAGCTAAGCCTCAAATATATATCTAAGGTCGTGAAAAGAAAAAGAAATGGCTCACTGAAAAGTTGCTCCAACATTCTTTGGGCCAAAAGGCATCTTACGATAAGAAAATGTTCCCCAAGGACAGACAAAAGTTGTTTTATGCTGGTCTTTGAGTTTAATCTGACTCTGGATATATCCAGAAAAACCATCCATGAATTAAAATATCGCATAGCCTGCACATTCATTGACAATCTGATCGATGAATGGGGTGGGAAAATTATCTTTCGGAAAGGCCTTATTCAAGTCATGGAAGTCCATGCACATGCGAATCGTACCCTATTTTTTGTTCACCAGAACGGGATTTGACACCCATTGCATCAACTGTACAGGGTAGATAAAACTAGATTTAAGCAATTCCTCTACTTCAACCTTAATTGTTGCCGCTTCCTGAGGATTCACCAGATGAAGCTTCTGTCAGACTAGCTTGGTGTCAAAATAAGTCATTATCTCACATTCGATGATTCTTGGATCTTTTCCTGACATTTCCTCGTAAGACCAAGAAAAATGGTCGAGGAATTCCTTAAATAAGTATATATAAATTTGAATCTCTTCGGGGTAGAAGTTTTCTCCGACAAAAACATTCTCCATGATGTCAGGGGTTCTGGAGATATCTATAGGGATCGTTTCAACGATACTCACCATATTACCCTTGGCATAAACTACATGCGTATCCATAGGATTAATAGGACAAGACCTATCTCTAGTCATAGTAAAAAAAAATTAACCTGCCTCTATTCTTCTTAACTCCAGAAGGAAATAAGATCTATGATGGAGATCATCCCAGGATTTGTCTGGATTAGTCAATTCCTCAAGACTATCCTCATTTGAGGGTAATACCAGGTCTAACGAATATGTAGTGGCAAAGGAACCTTGATCCAAAATAGGCTCGAGAACTGGATCTAACTCATGTGCAGGAGTCAGATCGGGGTTAGTCGAAGCTTGCTAGACAATGTTGTACACAAATTCTATTGTGGACAATAGCAAGGCCATGACATAATTCCCTATCCCTTCCATCAAGGCCGATGGGGAAGGAATATTCCATGGATCGTGAAAGTAATTCATTCAAAATGATGACATTTGAAATATTTTAGTCGTAGGCTGGTCGGGGACAACCGATATAAAATTGACATCGCCAAAAGGAGGCGAGTAATCAAAAGTACCCATCAATTATGGACACAAACTAGCCCCTATGTTGACGTTGTCGGGATGAGGGTTATCAATCATCGGGACCATGGATGCCCCCGATGAAGGGTGAGAATGGGAGAAGAACAACTGGTCAATGGTCACGATTCAACCCTCGTGTGGAAACAAGAAGACCCAAAAATCTATGTCAAGCATTGCAAGCATTGCATGCATTGCATAGGTCCAACTCCTTCCTAACATCAGGTTGTAGTCGAGAGGTGCATCGACCACTTCAACTTCGAAGCACATGGTCTTCCCTTCTAATTGCATGGGGAAAGAAGGGATGATTTCATGTGGTCTGAAAGAATGACCATCGAAAGAAGTAAGTAAAGTAGGTGGTGAAGACAAAACAGGTTGGTCGATGGCCTTCCAACATGCCAACGACATCATGCAAGTCGAGGTGCCCTCATCAACCACTGTGCGGAAGATTTTCTGAGTAAAATATTTCTTGGTGTAAGCCACTACTATCTAAAATGCAATGTGGTAAGGGAGATGAGGTTTCAAGTTAATTGGATTGAGAATGATCGCTCCCATATTACAAGTCTCTGTAGATCCCAAGGAGGATAATAGAGCCTTTCTCTATGAAGGGAAGCTCTGGAGGACCTCCAAAGCAGACATCATGCAAGGGGTTTGTGCCAAATATTCCACCATGGAATCATTCTGGGAAGCCCTCGTGTTCAGATTATGAGAAGATTTATTCAACGCCCCTTTCAGGATGCATTTCATTGTTTCTCTCATCGTCTTCTCGATCTGAAGAGGAACTGGTGGGTTTGTGGCTTATTTACCCTTCTCGACAAATTTTGATGTTCTGTAATCTTGGGTCCTGGTCCCTATATGAGTGCTACCTTTTACCATATAGACATTTGTGGATGAGTTATTACTAGAAGACACGGGGGGTCCTTGACTGCGCCGTCCACGCTCAAAGAAGCAGAGGCTTGAGCCATGTTTTCCACATGTGGAAATGGGTTTGTCAGCACAACAGGTTGTTGCTACACTAATATATTCTAGGCCTCCGCAATTCAAGGGAATAGGTGAGTTGGATGGTCCTCTGTGCAAAGGTTACATGGATACTTCGACTTTATCTTCTCTGTGTTTCCCCCGCCATCATTGTTATTAGGCTTCTTATCCCCTTTACCCTTCATGTTTTGCTATTTTTTCTTTCCTTCAGGCTGTTGGTTGGCCTTCGAGTTCATCGAGTGCACACTGTGTATGTACGACGGTTGGGTAGGGGGAACAACTGAACCAAAGGTATGGCTGGCCACTATCTGTTGTATCGACAATTGTTGCAGTTGGTTTGACAATAGATCAATGGAATATCCTTGTACTGAACCAACTATACCATCGATATGTAGTCCAAAATTTTTTCTGGCCTTGTCGAGGATGGACCATGGCGCAACTGGAAAGATATCGTAGAGTCAGCTAGACTGAGAGTAAATCAGTTTGAGTTGTTTCTCTCTCATTATCACCTCCTCCTATGAAAACACTCCCAAATTTGCAACTTCCTTGGATAAAAATAGCACCAAAGACTTCAGGAACCACTCCAGCAATAAATTCAGTCAAACCTATACCTTAATCAAGATCTTTTGACATCGCCATTCTCGGATGTGATCTGAGATATGATTGGACTTAGTCTGCTCAAAGTTGGCCACCAATTCGGTGTCGACATCATATCTCGTGGGTAGTAGGAAATGGTTTAGGAAGAGCATTGCCAAGTCGCTAAAGTAAGAATAACTTGAGTGGTTGAGCTCAATGTACCATTTCACGGAACCCCCGATGAGAGTGTGTTGAAAAAGGCACAACTATATGGATTCGTCTTGCAGTGAGTTTGATGAGAACCAAAGGTGGAAAGTTTTCACATTATCACCCAAGTTTTCTCCAGGCTTGCCTTTGAATTTTGGAATATCCAAGGGAAACTTAGTTAGCATGGGAGGCCAATGCGGATCATGACAAATCAAGTTGTCAGACATTCTTGACAAGTCTAGCAGGTGTAATGTTGCCATAAATAGTATTTTGGGTTGGGTACTATGTATAGGAAAAAGGGGGCCTGGAGTTTGACTGGCACCAGGTTGCCAAAAAAATTTAGGTTGTTGGCTAGGGTTTTGGTAGACACTGTGGCCTTGACCAACGTACGAAAACTATGTTTGTTGGGATATCATCGATTGATTCCCATAATTGGAAGATGTGGGTTGGGTGGGTATTTCTCCCTGCATTGTGTTCTAAAGTTTCTGGACGGGGTTTCCCCCAGCTGATCTGATGGGCATAGGTACTAATCCTTTCCTGGGGTTCCATTGACCATGGAAGGGGTTTCTCCCGACCGACATATTTTTTGAGGGAACTGATCCCTGCCAAGGATTCCAAAGTCCTTGTGAGGAGAAAACTCCTGTACTTGCCCCCTGTGTAGGAATAGTACCCTGTGCAGGATTTTGTTGTCCAAAACCAGGGTTTCCCCCGACTAAGATAGAAGCCGAAGAAAAGGAATTATTACAAAACGTGTTGAACAAAGAGAATGACATGGAGCCCATCATTGTAATGTAAGATGAAGGTCCTAAACTACTTTCTCCAAATAATTTGTAGCTGGTATTCGACCTACTGGGTTCCTGGAAAGCACTATCGATCGAAGGGGATGAAGGAGGTCTATGAACCCCATCGTAAGGTATAACGTTGAAGGGGAATGAAGTTCCCCCAATAGACCTTTGCACAGGAGCATTTGAGCTCCCTGCCCCCAAACCCATGGTTTTTAAAGTGGAGTAGGTGAGGACAGAGTTCAAATCAAAGCAGAGCATCCCACATGAAAATGGAGGGCCTGTCACACTCTGCGTAAATGGAGAAGTGGTCATCCTGGATGACGGTATCATACCATTGCCTAAAGTAGAGGGTGTCAATACCATTGTGGTATGGGCCGACGAAGGTGGTTTAGTGGTAAATATACCCCCTGTGGTGGTAGCCGAAACAGGAGTATGGGGACTACCGGACGAACTAGTAGCATTTTCTTCCATAGCTACTTGTAAAATTATCTGATGCTCGTAAGGTGTCACCCTCGGAGGGACAACTTGTACCAAAATATGCACTAAGAAATCTGTGATCGAAGGGTTGGATGGCCTGAGAGGTTCCGCTCAAAGGTCAAAAACATTAGGTTCCTCCGTATTCAAGTAATCTCCTCTCAGAGCTAGCATGGGCATAGTTTCTTGCAACCTCGTCGCTTCGAATGACCCTTGCTGGTCAATTCTTCACCGTAACTATGGTTGTGGTGGATCTAATGTAACTGACGATAGGTCATGAAGACTTCATGATCGACGCAACTCTTGATATTCCACTTTTTGAAAAGATCAATGACACAATAAGTCTTTAACTAGCGTTTAACACCAAGAAAACACTAGAAAAATTCTTGTCATGCTGCTAAATTGAAGCTTTTAAGTGACCTGAAACACTAAATTGTCAAACCAGGGTTGGTAACCTTTGAGATGATACACAGTATGTGCAGGTAAGTGTCTAGTCTCTATCTGAATGCTATCCTAAGAAGAAAACACACACCTATTCTGAGAACTTGAAATTTAATAACTATCTTGAAACTGAGCATTTCCTATTTAATTCATCAATAGAAAAACAGTCTTGTGCTTAAATGTTGGTACTGCTATTTCTATTCAAAAGTGTGGTTCAACAAGATTATTTTACCTCTATGTCCGATCATTTACCATCATCACTTCTATTCCAGCCATGACACAAAGAGTATTTTCGAAAATGCATTCAATCTGGTCATCAAAATGAATCTAAAGTTGTCTATAAGAAAACAGAGTACTTTTCCTACTTACTAGTACCAGGAGCTCCCCTTTGATTTAACTGTAATCTAACTGTTCTAAGTAGGCAAGGTAACTACTGTCTAACAAAGCAAAGTGCATGCTAATTCTGAGTTATATTCGAATTGAAAATGAAAAGCTAAACAATACCTCGTTCGTGCTCTTATCCCCTACAGGCATCAATCATGTGTTTTATATTCACCAACGCAAAAGATAACAGTATGTGGGAAACGATTCTGTTGGAGAACGATTACACACAATTCTGAAATGATAAATCTATGATGCACTATGAGCTACAGATATACTATTCAGTTAAGCGAATACTAACACACTGAAGCAACTAAATATATGACATAACAAAGCTAAATCTATTGCAAAATAAGGCAGTGACTTGCACCGGTTTGGCGGGCCCAACCAAATGGCACAAACGTTGTGGGTAACAACCAGAGCCAACTAGATCATTCTATGCAAAACATGGTGTAACTTCACACCTCATTAACTCATAAGAACAATACTCAGATCATATGACAGTCGAATAATATAACGTAACATTAGTTTTTATTCAAAAACATAGGTTCACAGCATAACATAATCTGGCAACAATAACAACAACAACCCGTTCTCAGGAGTGATCATGGGTTTATATCCAAATCCTTCTGTCTGTAACAGTCTAAAACAAAGGTACGTAAAACACACAGATCCCCGATCCAAGAATATTCTTGCAATCAAATTTTAAAACGTATTTCACATCTTCGTGACACGTAGTGTCACGAAGTGTGAATGATGAAGAATCACGACCCGGTCCTGTCATTATTCCTTCAAGCACCTTGTGGTGATGACTCTAGCTGTCCTGCGAATATTTCTATCTCTCATTCGAACCATAACGCACACCATAACGCACAGATCTCGAGGGGATCCATTGGTACCTCCACGGGTACAAGTTGGTACCTGGTACCGATATCCTGTTCCAAATATAGAAGTGGTACCTAACCCAAGCGATATTAGTTCCAAAACCAATTTAAAGCATTAAAGTGCATAAAAATAGCTTGAAATGCAAAGATACCTTAGGTAACCTCATTGAATGGTTGGGAGATGTCAGTTATGTCCAAAACAAGTCTAAAAGGGTGGTACTAGTAGATAAATGGATGTCTGTGGCATATAATGTGGGCAAAAATATGATCAAAACCTGGGACCAACATACCCCCACACTAAAGTCCTTGCCTGTCCTCAGGCAACAAAAATTAAAACTGGTAGCCATCAAAGGGTTGCAGCGGCTGCAACCAACATCTGTAGCCTCTCCTGCTTCTTTAGATTCCTAATCTCTTTCTTGAGGGTTCTGTTGATTATAACATGCTTTCTGGAAATCCTCTGAGGTTTCCTATTCCTTTTGAAAATATCTTTCTTCCTCTTCTTTAACCTTTCAATTTTTTACAAAAGGTGGGTCACCCTGAGCTTCAGGAGTTCATTTTCAGTTTTAATATGTATGTCCAGTACAATGTACTCGTGCAACTTCTCCTTTAATCTGCTATTCTTGCTCTCTAGTTTCACCACCATTGGTTTTAAGGATCGGCTGGAGGAAATCTGGTAGTGAGTTTCAAAGGTTTGCTCTTGTTCCGGCTGTGCTGGAGGGCTAGATGCATGAGTGAGTTCTTCGGGACTTTGAACAGGGGTGTGGAATCTATTAGAATTGTGGTCTGAACTGAATTCAGGAGTGAATGCATCGGGGCTGCGTTCATAAGTATCAGTTGGGTCAAATTTACGATCTGGGTTGGGTTCATAGCTCTCAATTGGATCTGAATGAGCTAGGCTGCGTGTAGAATTTTCAACTATATGGGGTTCAGGGGTGAGCTCTCTTGGCATCTGAACGGGGGTACCGGTTAGTACTTGAACGGATTTATTCTGCACATTTCCCTTGGGTGTAATAGCCTGCCGATTGGTTCTACGGTTTTTTTGAATGAGCTGGGACAAAGTCCAGGTCATCTCAGATGGCTCCGGGGCCTCCTCGTGACCATATATACTTTCCAATATTTCTTGCGTGGGGTAGTTGGGTACCGAGTCGTCCATTCCCGACAATACACTTTTACATCTCCTCTTCGGGTTCCTCCTAGGATTATCAGCTGACTCGGCTAGTTCCTCCACATCGATTATGTTCTCGGTAGCTGGGGGAGAACTCGCGGCTTCGATGTTCGCCTCTGTAGGTATGGTGGACTTCCCAGTTTCAGTGTTGGTTTCTCCCTCGTCATCAATTGGAGGTTCGGGATGAGGGTCCCCAGCAGAGTCTTTAGTCAGGGTTTTGACTTTCTTTTTCTTGGGGTTCGACTTTTTATGTGGGGAAACAGGCTTCAGCTTCTTAGCTTTAGACCAGGCACAGGCGAGGGTTTTTACCGTGAAGAGGTCCCACGTTTCTTTCTTTTTCGACAGTGCAGATGTAATCAATATTTTAACTAGGCCAAAGTGAAATAAGCTTCCCCGAAACTCACTAACCCTTTGGACCTGTTCAACCATCCTTTTTAAACTTTTTAACAAGAAAAAGGGTATGTTCAGTGGAGTACCTGTGAAGTGTAACAGAAGTCATGCATGGCAGGGGAATATAATGGTATATCGCCCCTCACACGTTAGGTAGCGCTGGAGGATGACCAACACTTGAGCCCACTATGGCTCTAGCCAAGACCGCGACGTTCCCTCGTACCATTTTGTGTCCCGGTACTGGGGTTTCAACAACTGCGCACAGAGATTTTTATCCACCGGTTGTCCCTTCGTCCATCTTTGGCCTGTGGCGGGTAATTGAATTGCCTCGGCAATGAACTCCTCTGTGACCCCGAACTCAAGTTCACCCACCTTGGTGATCTCACCATTGAAATGCAGCGCAAACTTGAGTGTGATTGCATCGTTATACCCATCGAACTTTTTCAGAAATGGTTCCCACCCTGCTTGCTTGAAAATGTCTCTCGTTGCCCCATATTCCGGGAGGGCTTCCAGGTCGGTGTATGTTTCTAGTTTGTGGCGATTAGCTACCATGGCTCTTCTTGGCATAACAGGGGAAGTCGATCAGTGGCAGCGGAGATTTGATGAGGGCAACAATGGTTGGATAAGGGTGACGAAAGGAGAGAATGCGATGGAGAATGCGGTGGAAGGAACGGTCGGGATGAAAACGATATGAGAAGATTTGAATTGTTGTGGAGATAGATAGGGTGTCGGATCATGATGAAGGTCATACGAGGGTGTAGAGTTATCATATCCGAGTCAAATCGAGCTTAGTATCGGTAATGGTGGATGTTTATGACACGAAATATCATAGTAGGTTAGTTCGTTAGGTACAGGTCGTGTGAATGATAAAACGTTATGGAGTAATTAAGGTACCCTTAATTCAAACTTATTATTATGGAAATTAACACAATAAATCGATACGAACTAAACACACCTGAGTTACATTACCTCTACCCATTGTTATGCAAAGCTTGTTGTGCAATTGTCCTTTGAAGTTAAGTCTGGGTTTGAAAGGACGAAAATTGTAGCTGCTCTGGTATTTCTGCTGGACCTGTAACTGATAAACTCTGTGCTAGTACTGACTGGTACCACTGGAACATTCAGGAGTCTGTAGAAGAATTTGAACAAATAATGTCGTCCCGAGAAAAAAAACTTCTTGTGTATAACAGCAGAGTATCTTAGGATGACCCCTGAACCTGGCTCTTGTTCTGTCCTGAGAAAAATCAACTAAAATCATGTCTTCAAACAGCTTCAAAGCATCTCTCATGGTACAAGTCTGATTTGTGTGAATAGATGTGTCGGAGTCGAACACAAACAGAAATCATCGGATTACCAGCCATTGATGAATGTTGTTAACCGATGCGAGATGACCCACCTGTGATGTCAATGGGCCTCAAGGTACCTACAACACATCCTAAACATGTATGAATAGAGGTGTCGGTGTCGAGTCACTTGTAGGATATATCAACCAAGAGACATTGGTGTATTCCCATGGCTGTTAGCAAAGACATCTGCCATTAAGGCATGCAAAGTCCAGGGTGCTGAACAATCTCTAATCTCTGCTCCAGACAAGGTGCTGATGTCGATGGAGTGAGATTCATTGGAAGGTGGACCTTAACGTATTCCACATCATCCAACACGAGTGCAGATAGAAATTTTGCAGACATAATTTTTCGAACAG
>JASDQU010202735.1:0-18994 GCA_032191745.1 Picea mariana | reverse complement strand
CTTAGACCCTTGGTAGGCCACACTGAATCTTTCATTAAGGACTCCAATGACTTTATTAAAATCATTAAAAACGAAAAAATAAGGCCTCAAGACACCCTCATAAGTTTTGACGTTGTTTCCCTTTTCACGGAAATCCCTTTAAATTAAGCTATCCAAATTATCAAAGAAGGATAAAAGAACATGGAGCTGACATTAAGAATGAACGCATCCGCACCTCCGCCCTAGATGAACACTCCCTTAAAACAAGACACCATATCTACTTAGAAGACACCAAAATCCTCGCCAAAGAAAATCACTTCTTCAAACGTCGTGTTAGAGAAGCCATTGAAATCCGTAAACACCCTAGCAACCTGAACAAAGATAATGGGTTAGAGTTAAGTGAAAATTGGCTCCCTCTGATTCACAATTAACAGTTATAATCCTTGTAGAAAAGTATCTCAAATTTCTTTAAGTTTAATTCATTAAAAAACCCCACCTAATCACTCTTGAATTTAAAACATTTTAAAAGTAAACTTTCTCTTTTAAGAACATTAATAGGCTTAGGAATATTTCACTTAATTTTTTTTAAAAACCTTAATAGAACCTTTAAAGAAACATTAAAAACTAAATAACATTAATAAGCAAACCCTTAATTAATTGAATAAACCACTGAAATACCTAACAATAAAACCTACTGAATACCTAGACTCTAGTTTATTAGAACAAAAATTAATAAACTTTGATCTAATAATAATTCAAAATAAGTTCAAAACAATTAAAACAAAACCGTAATTAATAAACCACTTAAATTACCTAATAATAAAACCTACTAACCACCTAGACTCTAGTTAATTAAAACTAACATTAATTAATAATAACTTAATAATTTCAAAACAATTAAACAAAACCCTAATTAAATAATAAAAAAGGATTTTACCAAATAACAAAAACCCTAATTAACAAACTTTGATCCAATAATAATAAAATTTGATCTAACAAAACAATTAAAACTAAACCCTAATTAATAAACAATTAAACAAAACCCTAATTAAATAATAAAAAAGGAATTTTACCAAATAACAAAAACCCTAATTAAATCACACATAATAAATAATTAAAAATAATTTTTACCAAAACAACCTAGCCGACACTTAGTTTTCACGCCAATTCCAGTATTTAAAGACAAATCTTCTCATTATCTATACCCAGGCTCATTGTCCTGAAGATGGATCCTGATTTGGATCCGAAACGTCGACACTCTATTGACCAAACTGTGGCTATTCCGACCAATCATGAAAACTCCAACCACAGAAATATTTTTAATCATTTCTATGTTCTTAGAATGAAACTGACAATACATGCGCAGTAGATTAATTTTCTTCCACATTTCCAAATATTGTATTTTCTTCGTCATATTTTCTGACAAAGATTTCCCTAATATGTCTAGATATTGCTTCATATGTTTCTCTTCCAAAATTTTTTTGTACTCTTCAATCACATCTAGTTCTGCACCACTACGCACAGAAAACTTCTGATGTTTAATGTAGTCTTTCATTTTCTGCCTCAATTTTGTTTGGGGAATGAGACTTTTCGTGTTGAACCATTTTTCAGTAAATGGGTTCTTGGCTTCAAGTTTGGTTTCCCAAATGGTCTCTATAGTTTTTCTATTATAGAGAATCTGAGTGGGATCTTGGTCTAGCGGTAATCAGATGGGATCGTAATAAAACTCGCAGGAAATGACGTACATATATCTCTCTGGAACTATTTTCCTCTCGATTTCGATATGTTCTTCATTACTTACTAGTGAATTAGCTGGAGCCATTATGTGGTAACAACTACATGGAACATAGAAAAAAACCAATTAAAGAAAAATGACACAGATAACAACACTGTTACAGTCCAAAACGAGAGCATTTCTTCAGTAAATCTTCAAGTGAACGAAAGTATAAAAGTAAAATACCTGGAAGGAAAAGCTAATGAAAACAGTATGAAAATGCTCCTTGTAAATTTTGATTATGGAACTCCAAAATGTCAGATCACGCTGAAACCACTTTCTTATGGATAGTCTATTCAAAAATCCAAACCAGCCTAAAAACAAAACCAAGATATAAATTTGTGATTTGAAAACGATATTTTTATTTTTATGTATAAGAGTACGAACCAAACAGTAAAGCCTTGCGTCGGGTGAGGGTCGCATAGGGTGAGGGTCAGCTTATTTTATCTATGGTATTGCATGTTATTAGTCCTTTCCTATAGACTGGAAATGATATGATCATTTTAAAAAAGTTGTCGTATGTGTCGAGACATCATTGGTTGTTAAGAGTTGAGGTGAGCCTTCAAATAGGATGTAATTTGGAAAATAATGGCTTTATGGGAGGGATTTTCTAGGGTGCGGCTTAAGGTTATTGGCACTCTTTTGTTTTTTTGTCATAGGATTAATATGAAAAAGGGGTTGAGATAGAGAGGGTGGATCAATTATGTGATAATCTACTTAATGGACTTACACCTTGGTACAAGTTCCCTCCAAGGATCCCAAGAGAGTGTGACCAACGTCTGACCCAGGTACAACAAAGAAACCCCTTCACTACCACCTTGTGTATGAACACTAAAGATAAAGGCCACTAAGGTTACCAACTTGCAATTAGCCTCCAAGTGGGTACAATCGACAGTTGAGATTGAATGTATGGGTAGGATATCAAGTTCAAAATTCTTCTAGAGGACTAAAGACAAGAGGACCGATAAACTCCAAAGGACCTCGAATGGATTTGAGATTCACGAAGCACTGAGACCTAATGAAACAAATGACACTTCAAGAAGAACCCCCATTATACGATCTTTCCACTACGTTTGGTTAAGCTTCAGTGGGGTAATCTCTGCTTCTCTCCTGCATGCAACCTCGTGTTTAACCCCTATGTGAGAGGAGGGTCTCGAGTATTCTTATGCAAAAAATGGATTTTCTCTCCTTGTCGCAAGATTCTGTGTTTGTTTATGGCTTTGAAAAGTTATTCTCAACACCTATTCCAAATCCCTACACTTAAGATAATGTAGATTTGCAGATCCCTAGAAAGAAAATTTTCTAGAGGACCGATAAACTCCATAGGACCTCAAATGGATTCGATATTCACGAATAACTGAGACCTAATGAAACCAATGACACTTCAAGAAGAACCCCTAGTATACGATCTTTCCACTACGTTTGGTTAAGCTTTGGAGGGGTAATCTATGCTTCTTTCCTTCACGCGACCTCGTGTTTAACCCTTGTGTGAGAGGGGGGTCCCGGGTATGCTTATGAAAAAAATGGATTTTCTCTCCTTGTCGCAAGATTCTATGTTTGTTTATGGCTTTGGAAAGTTATTCTCAACACCTATTCCAAATCCCTACACTTAAGCTAATGTAGATTTGCAGATCCCTAGAAAGAAAAATTTCTAGATAGATTTTAATTAGTGCTTTGATTTTTAGGGTGTTGTTTACTCAAGGGTGTGGAAGTGAAACTGATGATATTCATGACTTCGACTCCAAAAGAGTGAAACATAATGAGATTCACAGATTTATGTTTGATGAAATCTATCTATGGAAAGGAGAAGAGTCATTTTCCATTCCCAAATGCATCAACCCAATGCAATTTACCTAATGAAAAGTATGAACATGTACCACCCCTTCAATCAATTTCTGTTCATTTGATTATAAAAGAAATTAACCTAAATCAAATGCAAGTTCTTTATACTTCCTTACTTTCAATGCAAGAATCCAATGTAGATACAAAATAATATGAAGTAAAAATATTGAACAATAAATGCACTCAAAACTGACGAGAACTGAGAAAAACCAAGTGTGACATAACTCGCTCAATCAAGAACTCAAAAATTAAACAAGAAAAACAATGTCAGAATGCGTCCAACAAGAACCCAAATGATGAAAAGAGAAAGAGATAATCACTTGACAATCCTTAAAAATGAGAAGCAAGAAAAGACATTCAAATTAGGTTGTGGTAAGCAAAATAATCTCAATCATTCAAAATAGTGATATGTTCCAAGGAAGATTGAAAAGAAACTCAAGACCAATCAAACCTTTACATACTTCTTCCAATCAATTAGATAATTGAAAGCATCATGAGACAAAGACCAAACTAGAAAAAATCAAGGTGAACCTATCTCGCAACTTAGAAGAGTTTTTCAAGCTCAAAAAAGATAAAAATGAGTGATAAGTATCAAATCCTCAATCAAACAAAGTCAAAATTTTTTTGGAAGACTTCTGAGTTAAAATTCCACTTCAACAGACCTAGCAGATCAAGGTACAAACCCTGAATTTTCCTCAAAAAGAGAGAATGATGCTCATGTCCTTAAGAGATAGAGATCTTGTAAGGAGAATGGCGCCCTCTATAGGAGTCTAGGGGAGCACTAGTCATGATAATGGATCCATGTGGTCACCTATAGGGGAGCTCCAGTCAGGATAATAGCGCCATGGTGACAACTGCAAGGGAGGTCTAGTTCTAGAAAAGTTCAAAAAATGGCTCAAAAATATTAAAAACTCATAAAAACCAATCAATGACTCTGTAAACTCTTCAATGAGGAAGGGATAAGGGGAAATAGATCAGAAACAAGCATTAAACAAGAAATATCTAATCACAATCAAGGTATTCAAGACAAAAAGAGGAAAACTAGTCAATGCCCTCCCTCAATGGAGTCACCATTTTTATGTTGTGAGAAATCTTACCCTGTGAATAGGCTAAGCTACCCTTTGAACCAAGACCCATATCTTTGGTTCAAATCCATAAGTAAAAAAAATGGTTTCTAATGTCTCTATATATCTAACTCAATCAATCAAGAAAAATTGAAGAAGAATGTGGCATACCTTGTTGCGATGTTCGACCTCATTGCTCCAATCCGTAGGCTTGATCTCCAAGATCCTAAATGAAAATCAAACCTTGCAAGGACTAGCAAAGGAACTCTTCTTCCTACTCTATATGATTATATAAATAAAATCTATCTATGAAAATGAAATGATAATAGACAAGAAAATGCATAACACATGAGCTTGAAGGGAATAGGCCAAGTTGATATTAATTGGAAAGTTAAATAAGACACTTACCAAGCATGATTGACAACACAATATCTTAACCAAGATTTCCTCGTCCAACCCCTTGAATGAATCTTGAAATCAAAATGCTGAATTCTTTCCCCATGATCAAAGGTTTGATACCTCAAATATTTCCCTCTTCACCATTGAAATCCCTCATTATATAAGATTTGGAGGCTTAACCAACATGGAGAAGATCACTCACTAGATCCACTAAATTGAGATCTCCAAGATTTTTAGGGAGAAAATATTTCTCAAGGATTTTAGGGAGAAAATATCTCTCAAGTATTTTAAGGAGGAAATATCTCTCAAGATCCACTAAATTAGGATTTTGGTTTGAGAAAATCTCTCAACCATCCATGAGATTCTCAACTTCTCCTTGAGATTAGAAACCTAAATGTGAGGTGGATTCTTACACTAAATTAATTTCTTTTTTTATGAATAATAATGAATAACTCATGAGCACATAGTATTTTAACCTTCATGTGATATATTTCTCCTCCACACTAACTAGGGATTGTGAAAAATGTTCTTTCATGGTGTCAAGGTGTTGTCACACTTAGTAAGGGGCATATGAAACTTTGATAAAGTGCATGCGACACTTAGCAAGGTGCATACGACACTTTACGACACTTGCGACACTTAGGTGTAAATAGGTGCAACACTTAAGTGTGACATTTTGGTGTGTAACAACAATGTTCTCCTTCTCATATCACTCAATTCATAGAACTCTTAATAGAGGTCAAATGTTCCTTTCCTGGTCCTACAAGGATATACAGGTTTTAAATATGCAAGAGATAGTCCATGACATACCCATAAACCCTTGTTCGAAGCCTTACAAGAAAAATAAAACGAATAACAACCCTACTTTAGAAAAAAAAGAGAGGATGAATTAGACAAGATGGAAGGAGTATGGGTCATCTACTATGTTCACTATTCATAGTGGGTATCCAATTTTATTTCCATAAGGAAGAAAACTAAGGATATTTAGTTGTGTATTGATTTTCGACATTTGAATAAGTTGTCCTTAAAAGGAAACTACCTTATCCAACATATGGAGGATATCCTCCAACAAGTCTATGGGGCTCAAATGATGCCTCTTTTAGATGGTTTCTTAGGTTACAATCAGATATCCCTCAAACCTTCTGATAGTCACAAAACCACCTTCACTAATTCAAGTTGGGGAACATGTGCATATCACAAGATCCCTTTTGGTTTGATAAATGTCGGAAGTACATTGCAACAATCCATGGCCATTTCTTTCAAAGGCTTGTTGGGTAAAATTATAGTTGTGTGCTTCAATGACCTCACAATTTTCTCCAAAGAACGAGGTAGTAATTTTGATCACCTTAGGCAAGTGCTTCTTAGATGTCGTTAGTTTGGCATATACTTAAATCCTAAGAAGACCATTTTCAGTGTCATGGAGGGAAATATCTTCGGCCAAATTATGTCTCAAGAAGGTGTCAAAGTTGACTCTAAGAGAGTGGTAACAATCAAAAGGATTCCCATACTTACCAATAAAAAATGGATGCAATATTTCTTTGGAAATATAAACTTCCTGAGATGCTTCATTCCTGATTTTTCTCAAGTTATCAAACCTCTAAATCATATTATGAAAAGGACATTGGGTTCAAATGGGACCCCCCTACATGTCATGATTTTGATTCTATTAAGCAAGACATTTCTTTGAAACCTTTGGTGATTGGTCTTGATCACTCTAAAGACTTTGTCATGTACACTAACTCATCAGAGGTAACTATTTCTGCAATCTTATTGCAAAAGGACCATGAGGAAAACCTCCGACCAATTTTCTTTGTAGGTCAGAATTTGAAGACACATCAATTGAATTGTTATCAACTTGAGAAACATAGTTATTCTTTGTATAAATACTTGGCGCTATTCTGACATCACATCCTAGGCCATAAAGTTCATATCTTTGTTCCTATGTCTCTCTTAGTCACTACTTTGAATCAAACTAAACTGCATAGTAAATGGTCCAAGTGGATCATGTGCATGCAAGGATATGGCTTGGATATTAAACTGATAAAAACAATAAGGGGAACATGGTTGGATGAATTTATAACTCAATCCCATGACTCAGTCATAGTTGAATCACCTCAAGTCGAAGACTTGATTTCTTACGAAGAAATGGTTAACAAAATTTATTTAGCCTCACAACCATAGTACAAACCTATTGTATATTTTCTTATGAATGGTGTTTTCCCACCAGACATGGAAACTAAATAAAAGAGATCACTTTACTTACAAGTTGTCTGATATGTCTTTCAAGATCAAATACTTTATTAGAGAAACCTTGATGGAGTTTTGTTGCATTGTCTGACTTTTGATCAAGCCCAAATGGCACTTGAACAACGTCATTCTGGGGTTTGTGGAGGTCACTTTTTAGCCAAAACCACTGCAGCAAAATTTTTACATACATGCTAATTTTGGCCTTCACTCAAACAAGATGCTCATTTAATGGTTTGAAAATGCGAAACTTTCCAATGTTTCACTGGGAAGCAAAAGTTATTTTTTTTACCTCTTAAACCTATTGAAGAGCAAGTCCCTTTCGCAATATGGGGTATGGAATTCATTAGGTAAATCTCTCCACCTTCAAGTGAATTCCATATATTCATATTAATTGCTACCAAATACTTTACGAATTGGTTTGAAGTAGTTTCCCATAGGAATGCTACGAAAAAAAGGTGGTAGAATTCATTGAGCATAAAATTTTATCCCCCTTCAACACCCCTAATGAGATACTAACTGATAAGAGATCAACTTTTATGTTTGATTTCATGCTTCACCTTGGTGTCACATATGACATCCAAATTTTCGGATCTTCCACTTATTACCCCCACGGTAATTGATTGGTCGAATCAACCAATAAAAATATGATTTAGATCCTTAAGATAATAGTAAAAAACAACAAGTGTGATTGACACACTAAGTTAAAATTATCCTTATGAGCTGACCATCTAACCCCCAAGACAACTACGAGCCAAAGTCCTTACACTCTGGTGTATGGAACCCCTACTGTTTTGCATGTTCACTTGGAAATTTTTTCCTTGATATTGTCTATTCTGTCCTTGAGATTGTCTATTTGAATTGAATCTTTTAAAACATCATTTAGACACACTGATCGAACTAGAGGAGGTAACTAGAAAAGATGAATTCCAATACCTCCAAATATGCAAGTCATTTTCAGACGTTCCTTCGATAAAAGAACCACAATGGTAAATTACAAAGTAGGGGATGATGTCCTATTGTGGGAAAAAGAACATGAGGCCCCATCCAAACACCGCCATTTTTATTGTTTATGGTTGAGTCCTTACAAAATCTATGAAGTTTTAAGGACCAATGCTTCCATATTAAAAACGTTGGACGATGAACCACTCCAAATCCTTGTGAACGGTTGCCACCAAAAGTTTTTTTATTCCTAAGAAACCTCATATTTCTATACATAGCTCACCAAATTTTTATTTTTTTCTTGTATGTATTTACTGTTGTTTATTTTCTACTTGTATGTATTTTCCTCGTTTCAATTTTAGCTTTTGGACTGTTTTATTTTTTGAGTCTAGGCCCATTTTGGTTTTTCCCTTCATTTTAGCCTATTTCATTTCAATGTCGTATGTTGCCTACTTCTCCTTGAATTTCAATTTGTTTGGTTTTAATGAGAAAGGTAGTTTCCTTGTCTTCAAATGGTTGTGTGCAAAGAGTGATTGTCATAGGAGTCCTTTTAACATGCATTTTCCCAAATGGAAATTGTGGCTTGGTATCACCTTAAATAGGAGTACGCTTCACTAATATTTAGATAATGTAAGTGGGGAAAGTCTAAGGGATTTAGCATAATATTTCTCGATGAAGCTGAAACTTGATGGCACGACGACTTACATAGCTATGTGAGTGCAACTATTATCTTCCCAAAAACTTGCGATGTGACATTTTCCAAGAAAAATTCTTTTTCCTACAAATTACAATCATTAGAGGGTTTGGATATATTTCAACATATTCTACAAAGGTTTTTCATATTTCGTTACTCTTTTGAATGATTGGTTTACTGATTAGTTAATTCTCCAGTGGGTCACTGATTGCAAAATATCCCCGTTTTCTTGTTTGTGTGTCGAGAATTGAAGCCATGCATTAAAATTTGTGTTGATCCAAGGTTCACCTTAAGTCTTGATTCTCACAGTTAATCAATAATCCAATTGAGGGACCCATGCCACTTGGGCCACATTACTCAACAAAACCTGGGTCATTTCCTTTTTCTTTTATCGTTTGTGAATCTCAACATAAATTATATTGTATATCCTTAGCACAACACTTTAAATCTTTGGTTTATCCCTAATGTGAAAAATTGTCCTCATACTACAATTGAATCCCCCTCTTCACCCAGCTTGGTTACTAAAAAAAAGTATACCTTTCTACCTAGTATTCCCACCTATCATGTAGGTGATCCCTTTGTTCTACATGCATCGAAAGGAATTTCCCCTCCTACACCAAGAATGTTGACCTAAAAATATTCTTTGGGCTCAACATGTTGTTTATCACTTTCATTTCTTCACAAGACGACATGCGGGTTTCTCTTAGCCGCCTCTTATGCTCTGGTTTTAGTTAAAGAAAATGGTAGGAGTCATAGTTAATATGGTCCTTTCCCATTAGAGAGTATCAATGGGTTGAATTCAAAGGTTTTATCTGAGTGCATAGTGACTTATAAAACACTAGAAGAGTATCATGATACAATTTCAAGGCACTTGATATCAATTCAAGTCAGTCATAGGGTGTTACATTCAGTTGGGTTAGTTCCCCAAGTATCAATATGAGGGATAGTACTGATAAATGATTTTCAAATTCATGATGTTCCCTAGCCTACTATTATTTATTGGAAATTTTCCTGACAGTCATCAATACCCTTATGTCCATCAACATCTTAATGATGCCTAAGTGGGCTCATTTCAACCTTATCCAGATTGTCTCAGGACCATGTTAATTTTCCCCTAGGGGGGAACTTCTAGGGATCATTTTTAAGTTCTAAAACCATCCCATATCATAATTGCCTATGTCAAGGTTTCTTATTTCATATTTCATGATCTAAGCACTAGGTTTGTGAAATTTTCAACATTGGCCCCGTTCACTTGTCACTGGACAGGTCCCATGGGAATATAGTCTTTCACAAGAAATAAAATGAAACCTATTCATTATGTGTAAAATAAATTGTTTTCATCTTGTTCGGATTTGGATATTTTTTCCAAAGGGATATCATGAGCCTAATTCCAAGTTTGTATGGCCAATTTACGAAAGGATCAAGTTTCACACCTCCTAAATGGAAAAAATCCTTAGTTGTGACTTCCTGGTAATATTTTGTTCTAATAATTGACTTGAAAGAAAAAATATGCCTAGTTCACCCCAGATTGGTCAGAAGGAGCCTTTGCAATTCTCGAGTGAATGCACTCAAATATTTTTCATCCTTTCTTCACACAAATCACTGGACCACTAGTTTCATCCTCATCCTCATTCTCATTCTCATTCTCATCGTTACGAGTACAATGTTCCAACATGCCAATGATATCATCTACTATATCGAAACCTCCTTCGAGAATATTAGCAGCTGATGGGCCTTCTGTCAATAGTATATCTTTGACAAGACAAAGACCCAATTCAAGGCCTTCAAAATTATGCCGCCCCTGTGCTTTGAATTCAAGGAGTTTTCCCTCCCTAACAACTCTCATATCTTTTGATGTATCAATTTCTCTAGCGATGCAGATAATTATAACATTATACAACAATTGCGATTGAACTGGATTATCGAAAGATGACGTTGTGATCCATGATCACTGCATAATAGAAATGGCATGATTCAAGTCTTCACTGCTGAGGTCCTTTCCTTCTAATGAGGAAAGGACCCATAAATCCTACAACAGTTTTGTAAATTTCGTTTTCAAGAATTTGTTGAGCTTGGGCATTCATCTCATAAATTTTTTTACAATACATTCTTAACACAAGGGAATCAATTTTTGTATAATAACTTTCGTTATAGAGATAAACATGGCCTATCATTATCGCATACCCTCCAATAAGGAGAAATTCCCTGTGTTTTTCTTCTATTCATGTATGTCCAATGGTTTCAGGCCTATAGCATTAATATCCCTACAAATTTCCTTACAAACTTCCAATATGGTTTCTTTGGTATCCTTTTCTATAATTGAATCGCTGGTCAGAAGCATCCTTATTTGAATGATCAGTTTGTTCAAATATCTGAAGCCATGTAAATATCTGAACATTTCTATGTTCTTAGAATGAAACTGACAATACATGTGCAATAGATTAATTTTCTTCCACATTACCAAATATTGTATTTTCTTCGTCATATTTTCTGACAAAGATTTCCCTAATATGTCCAGATATTGCTTCATGTGTCGCTCTTCCAAAAAAAATTCGTACTCTTCAATCACATCGATCTCTGCACCACTATGCACATAAAAATTCTTAATTTTATTGTAGTCTTTCATTTCCTGCCTCAATTCTGTTTGGGGAATGAGACTTTTCACGTTGAACCATTTTTTAGTAAACGGGTTCTCGACTTCACATTTTGTTTCCCAAATGGTCTCTATAGTTTTTATATTATATATACTCTGAGTGGGATCTTGGTCCAGCAGTAATCGGATAGGATCGTAAGCAAACTCCCAGGTAATGATGTTCATATATCTCTCTGGAACCATTTTCCTCTCGATTTTGCTCTGTTATTCATTGCTTACTAGAACACAATTAGAGCATTTCTTCAGTAAATCTTCAAGTGAACTAAAGTATAAAAGTAAAAGACCTGGAAGAAAAAGCTAATGCAAATCGTATAGAAATTCTCCTTGTAAATTTCGATTATGGAACTCCAAAATGTTAGATCACGCTGAAACCACTTTCTTATGGATAGTCTATCCAAAAATCTAAACCAACAGAAAAAAAAAAAAACCAATATATAAATTTGTGATTTGAAAATAATATTTTTATTTTTATTTATAAGAGTACGAATCAAACAGTAAAGCCTCGCATCGGGTGAGGGTCGCATAGGGTGAGGGTTGGCTTCCTTTCTCTATGGTATTGTATGTTATTAGTCATTTCCCATAGATTGGAGTCAATATGATCATTTTAAAAAAGTTGTCTTATGTGTCGAGACATCATTGGTTGATAAGAGTTGAGGTGAGACTTCAAATAGAATGTAATTTGGAAAATAATGGCTTTATGGGAGGGATTGTCTATGTTGTGGATTAAGGCTACTGACATTCTTTTTTTTTGTCATAGGATTAATATGAAAAAGGGGTTGAGATAGAGCCGGTGGATCATTTATGTGACGATCTACATAATAGACTTACACCTTGGTGCAAGTTCCCTCCAAGGATCCTGAGAGAGTGTGACCAATGTCTAAACCAGGTACAACAAAGACACCCCTTCACCACCACCTTGTGTATTAAACCTAAAGATAAATGCCACTAAGGTTACCAACTCACAATCAACCTCCAGGTGGGTATAGTCAACAATTGGGATTGAACGTATGGGTAGGATATCAAGTTCAAAATTCTTCTAGAGGACTGAAGATGAGAGGAATGATAAACTCCAGAGGACCTCGAATGGATTTGAGATTCACGAAGCACTGTGACCTAATGAAACCAATGGAACTTCAAGAAGAACCCCCAGTATATGATCTTTCCACTACATTTGGTTAAGCTTTGGAGGGGTAATCTCTGTTGCTATCCTGCACACGACCTCGTGTTTAACCCCTATGTGAGAGGGGTGTTCCAGGTATGCTTATGCAAAAAATGGATTTTCTCTCCTTGTCACAAGATTCTGGGTTTGTCAATGGCTTTGGAAAGGTATTCTCAACACCTATTCCAAATCCCTACACTTAAGGTAATGTAGATTTGTAGATCCCTAGAAATAATTTTTTCTAGATAGATTTTAATTAGTGCTTTGATTTTTAGGGTGTTGTTTACTCAAGGGTATGGAAGTGAAATTGATGATATTCATGACTTGGAATCCAAAAGAGTGCAACAGAATGAGATGCACATATTTATGTTCAATGAACTCTATCTGTGGAAAGGAGAAGAGTCATTTTCCATTCCCAAATGCATAAACCCAATGCAATTTACTTAATGAAAACTACGAACATGTACCACTCAAAACTTTGAATGCAATCAATTTCTGTTCATTTGATTATAAATGCAATGAAGCTAAATAAAATGCAAGTTCTTTCTACTTCCTACTTTCAATGCAAGAATCCAATGTAGATACAAAAGAATATGAAGTAAAAGGATCGAACAAGAAATGAATTCAAAACTGACGAGAACTGAGAGAAACCAAGTGTGACATAACTCGATCAATCAAGAACTAAAAAAATCAACAAGAAAACACAATGTCAGAATGTGTCGAACAAGAACCCAAATGATGAAAAGAGAAAGAGATAATCACTCGACAATCCTTAAAAATGAGAAGCAAGAAAAGGCATTCAAACTAGGTTGTGGTAAGCAAAATAATCTCAATCATTCAAAATAGTGAGATGTTCCAAGGAATATTGAAAAGAAACTCAAGACCAATGAAATATTTATAGACTTATTAGAATCAATTAGATAATTGAAAACATTATGAGACAAAGACCAAACTAGAAAAAATCAAGGTGAACCTATCTCGCAACTTAGAAGAGGTTTGCAAGCTCAAAAAAGATAAAAATGAGTGATAAGTATCAAATCCTCAATCAAACAAAGTCAAAAAACAATTGGAAGAGTTCTGAGTTAAAAGTCCTCTTTAGTATACCTAGCAGATCAAGGTAAAACCCCTGAATTTTCCTCAAAAAGAGAGAATGGCGCTTGTTATCACCCACTTTCAGGGATAACTAGGAGACTATGTCTCAAGGCCCATAGGTCCTAGACATGGAGTATCGAGAGCTATATTGTCTTCAACATGGACCTGGAGGTCCCATCTTTTCTCCCTTTCAGCGCCTCCACTTTGTCAGCTGCAATAGCAACATCCATCACCTTCAGTTTGGTCCTGCATAAGAGATGGTTCTTGCTCCATGAGGTAATGAGTCCAGGTATCATGGTATGTGTCACTTCGATTCTCAAAACCTTTGAATATGTGAATTTGATTCCTTTGTTTCTAACGGGTGCTTGGATCTTATGCTTGTCCACTTGACCATGTCTCGGGGGAATGACAGGATGCCCTAACAAGCTTGTGTCCATAGGTTTTCAGTTTCCACTCGGGGGATTTCTGAAAAGCCATCATTCGTTCCCGTCATACATACCATTTTCCATCTTATTTCTCACTCACCCATCCTGTTACATTGGTTTGGGCATAGGGTTAGGAAATCATTTAGGGGTTGTACCTTATCTTGTGGGAAGAATGGGATAAAGGCATGGGGGTAAAAGAAGCTGACAATAAAATACTAAGAATAAAACCTCGAGATGCTTCACCCAGGGATCCCCAAGAAAGCAATAAAAATCTTCTCAGCAAGAAACAAAAGGACCCGTAAAATAAATCTAGACCTAGTCGAGGGATAGGGGGTCTCATCACAAGCCATCCTATTAGGTCCATGGGTGCCTAACGGTATGACACTACTAGTAGTTGGTTAACACGCCAGGGTAGTGGCTCTTGGTTTTATGGCCAAGAGAAAGGGGGTATCATCACGAGCCAACCTTCTCATTTTCGTGAAATTATTGTGGCTAACATTTCCACCACTGGTCACCAAGACAGGGCAGTGTCCTTTGACCAACATCTTGGAAGAAAAAGAATGAAGATAAATGGCATGGATGGGTTTGGAAATATTTTCATTAATGACAGGTGCAACTCACCCTGCACAGAGGAACCCTCCGGTAAGCCATCCATCCTATCACTGCACCTTTGCGAAGGCATCCCCATCCACCTCACCCACTTACATGACTTGGATTTAATCCTTTCCATAAACATCCCTCTTCTAGTAGACACTAGCCCAATAGGACATCCTATCACCTCCCCCAAATTTTCATTGCATACTTGTATAATTTCTTTGAGAACTAGACTGGGGTAAAGGGGTTTTATGCACATGTTTAATAATATTGATGATGAGATGTGATTGACATTTCTATTATCCCTGTGACTTATGAGCCATTGGAGGGCGTAGTTGTTGATGTGAAGGATCATGCCTGACAGATAGGTACCATGTTGGATAGGTACACATGGGGAGATGATCAATTTAGATCTCCATGGGGCTGAAGAGCCCACTATATGGATGACGAGACCCCAGCATGGGGTAGAGACAGGGCAGAGCATTTGTACCAGGGAAGAGCAGAAGAATCCACCATAGGCAACTGAGCAGACTTGTACCAAGGGGGGTTGAGTCCTCTCCACAGGAACGTTGGCCTTGGAAGGCCCAAGACGTCTCCCAGGATTCCCATGATGTCACCCAACAATATCGACATTTTGGGAGGCAGATATGGAAGTTTTGGCATGTGTGGCATCTTGGAGAAGCCCAAGGAGGGCTAACGTTTTTCTCCAGGAGGATGCATTTTCCCTAAAAGGGGATAACATCACCCTATAAAGGGGATGACATCTCACTTTTTCTTGATTAGGGTTTTAATTTAAGATATTTAATGTAAAACAATATGATTTTGGTATTTTGGCCTTGTCGGCCTTTTTATGACCTAAAAATTAATTAAGATCATTGCTACTATATAAATTGAGGGTTTTTACGTTCATATTTTGATCATCTTTTACTCACTCATTAGTGAGGTCTGAAATTTGTGCCCTTCTTAGGGTTATTGGATGAAATTTTGAGGCACAATTGTTGAAGGAAGATTTTACTTGCCATTTTTGGCATTTTTGACAAATGCCCCCGAAGTATGAAAAATGGCTCCCTAGATTCACTGGCATTGATGGAGAAAGACCCGACTATCACATGAGCAATTTTTGGGCTTTCTTTCAGCTCCATCCTGTTAGTGATGATGCAGAAGACTTGGTAATGAAACTCTTCTCTGCCAATCTGCATGAAAATGCTAGAATATGATGTGATAATCTTCCAACCTCCATCATCACATCTATGGACCAGTTAGAAGAAACCTTTCTCATGAGTTGGGGCATGAAATTGGAAGATATCCATTTATTACTTAAAGGACTCAGGTACATAGACAAACAGAGGATGAAAATGTGAGAGATTTCGAGGTTAGGTTTCATATGTTACTACACCATATTCCTGGAAGCCATTGTCCTGAAAAAAAGTACCTCTTGTATCTCTTTACCAATGCACTTCTAGGGCATTTGAGATTCCTCCTCAATTGAAAGGGCCCAAAAACACTTACATAATCTTATAACATGGCTATAAAAATTGAGGCAAATATCTCCTTGTTCAGAAAGGGACGTCCCTCTACCCCGGATGCCTTTATTTTGAATAGATTACTTTCCCTTGAGATATTTACTGAAAATTCACAAGAAATAAGGGAACAAGTTATCAATCAGCAGAATCAAGACATAGTTGAGAAGATGGAACCTAAGAAAAATGATGAATTATGAACCTGCGCTCCTCCCTCTGATGAAACCGTCCAGGAAACGTTTCCTCCTACACAACAAAGGGATGATGAAGTTAGTTTCTTTCCTTTTCATGATTTCATTGACACCTTGTTCCAAGATTAAGAAAATGAAGGAGAAATGAAATCCTTGAACGAAGAGAATATTCCTTGTTATACAATTGAATACAAAGGGGAAGTTCATGAGGATGAAGCAATAGCACATGTTGAAGACACCCAAGTCCTCAAAGATCCTGCACAAGAAGAAAAAATAAGTTACCCTCCTCCCCAAGATTTTGATGATGCTCTACTTTATGATGGGGGAGATAAGGAGGAAAGAAATGAGTCCTTGAATCCTGCATGTTATGATACAACTAGTGACATAGTTGATAACATTGATGAGTTCATACATGTTGGGAGGCGTAGGTGGGATGTAGTTGGTTATGATTTGGATCCCATCTATGACATTGAGAGTCATTTCCAAATGTTTCCTTTACAATTATCACAACATGTTACTCTTAACCAATGGAAACAAGGAGATGATATTTTTACCCATGCTTTTGAAACACCCAAGGAAGACCTAATACCTTGCTTTCCTGATGATTTTTCAATTTTCCCTTGAGGGTTTTGATGAGTACTCCTCTGAGCATTTGGATTCTTTCCATGGAGATGATTATCAACCACCATTGTGCTCATGTCTCGATAGGAGTAAGGACCTTCTTTGCTTAAAGAAGGATCCTTGTGATGACACTCCTAGGCCACCTTTGATTAATTTACTTTGTTGTGTCTTTGGAGGTGTAGTTCGAGAGTATGTTTTTGATGTTGAGTTTCCTCTGGGGAAAACCCTAGAGTGCAAGGGTTGGTTAAATAAATACAAGTTTGAGTCTGTTATCTCATTTTTTCAACTTACCCTTGAAAATTTTCTAGTCATCTACTAGATCCTTGTCAGTCCTTTCAGTGTGTGAGAATGTCCTAGGTAGCCAGTTTGCAAAGATTTTTAGTCAGTGTTTTGAACCTTGGAATTTTCATGACCCCTTCCTGAAGTGGATTGAGTACTTTCCTCAGATATTGACTTGGCATGATTTCATCCCTCCCACCTGCATCCATGAGTTAGACTTTATGATTTCTGATGATTAAATATATATTCTAACCCATGTCATTTATTTTCTTAACTTGTCACTATTTTTGTTTATGATGAAGCAAAAAGGCAGGTATTGTGGGACATAGTTGGATCAATTTCACTAGTCATTTGACTACACCTGACATCTAGCCAGTAGGTAAGTACAAGTAAGTAGGTAGGCATTTTTCATTCATTGTATTATACCATCTACATTGCATGTTAGAATAGTTTTCTTTCACATTCACACTTATGATTGCTTTTATTTCAGTCTTATATATATACATATATGCTGGGGTAGCATCACCACCCCAAATGGTTACTGATGTTTTCTATTGAGATCAAGTAGGTTACATGTTATGCCAGAGATGTTGAGGTTATCATGTGCTCTATAGTGAGCACATGCCCACAAGTTGGAACCAGATGTTATCCCCCACTTTTAGGGATAACTAGTTGATTATGCCTCAAGGCCCACAAGTCCTAGACATGGAGTACCGAGAGCCATATTGACTTGATAATGGCCTTGGAAGGCCCATATTTTCTCCCTTTCAATGCCTCCACTTTGTCAACAACAACAACAACATCCATCGCCTTTGTCTTGGTCCTGCATCAGAGATGGTTCTTGCTCCATGAGGTAATGAGTCAGGGTATCATGGTATGTGTCACTCTGATCCTCAAAACCTTTGAATATGTGCATTTGATTCCTTTGTTTCTAACGAGTGCTTGGATCTTATGCTTGTCCACTTGACCATGTCTCGGGGGAATGACAAGATGCCCTGGCAATATTGTGTCCATAGTTTTTGAGTTGCCACTAAGGGGATTTCTGAAAAGCCATCATATGTTCCCATCATACATACAATTTTACATCTTATTTCCTGCTCACCCATCCTGTTACATTGGTCTAGGAATAGGGTTAGCCAATCATTTAGGGGTTGTACCTTACCTTGTGGTAAGAATGGGCTAAAGGTCTGGGGGGTAAAATAAGATGACAATAAAATCCTAAGAATAAAACCTCGAGATGCTTCACCCAGGGATCCCCGAGAATGCAATAAAAATATTCTCAGTAAGAAATAGAGGGACCCATAAAATAAATCAATACCTAGTTGAGGGATAGGGGATCTCATCATGAGCTAGCCTATTAGGTCCATGGGTGCCTAACGATATGACACTACTAGAAACTGGTTACCATGCCAGGGTAGTGGCTCTTGGTTTCATTTTCAAGAGAAACGAGTCTCATCATGATTCAACCTTCTCATTTCCATGAAAGTACTTGTGGGTAACATTTCCACCTCTGGTCACCAAG
>JASDQU010202729.1:7605-18087 GCA_032191745.1 Picea mariana | reverse complement strand
TACCTTGTGTGTCGCGTAAGGGGTGTCGTGGGCACACCTGGAGGTTATAGTGGTAGCGGTTGGATAACACGGCCACGTGTAACGTGAGCACGTGCCCAACTAGTTGTTGATTCCTCTAGACATAAAAAAAAAACTACTGAGAATTCTTGAATTTATTAGCTATTAAATTGCAAATAACGAACTAACCTGAAGTAATGCTTCCTATTTGTCCTATGCTCAGTACTAGATTTAGCTGTTCGGTGGGAGGAAACCCGCACCAGATTCTCCACATGCTTCTTGTAAACAGGAAGCAATAGTGCTCTTTGAATATGAATGATAGAACAAACAAGACATAAAAACGACAGCAATCTTAAAGTTTACAAATCATCACATTTAGATAAATCCCTATGCGAAGATCTGTATAGAACAGTTCATTTAATTAAGAAGATAAACCTTCTGTTAATTAAATTCAAACAGAGTGATTGTTGTACTAAAAATGAGATACATAAGATATGGACAGAATTTAAATCACAATGCATTAACCTGTAACAAGTCTTGATATCTAAAGTAGTCAATAACTTGATCACAAATTGAAACGCACAAAACCTGAACGAAAGTATGATAAATTGAAAGCTAAAGCTGTTACAAAAGATCCACTTCCATTCGAGCTTGTATCATCATAAATCCATAGTCTTGGTTCTCCCAACAGTGATGGGTTCATTACAAAAATAAATGAGTATATTAAGGCCACAGGGTAAAACATCCCTGTGGGAATTATCAAAAACAGTTTACATAAAATTTGGGAACAATCTCCCAAGTCTCTATTTCTAACTTAAGCTAACAACCTAAAACAAAACTACATCATAAAAAGCACGTTCTAAACTGCCACAGCATGTCCAATTTGCCATTGAAATTCGTAGGTACCTATAGGTGGACAAGAATAAACAAGTTTAGATAATGTTTTATTTGTAAAATTAACAAAAAACTAAATTTTAAGACTAGCTACAGAATGTCACGATTCTGTAGCTGGTATTATTTGCAAACAGAACCATTTTAAATCAATCCAAATGATAACAGAAATATATTCGACCTATTAAACCAATCTTTAATTACTAATTGAAAACAAAGCAAATCATTCACGCCAAAACAAACCAAAACTTTTATGCCAATTTGAAACAAATGAAATCGTGTTCAATTAACCGAATGGTAGTAGGGATATATGTGATCTGTCAACCAACCTTTTTATTACCTATTTGAAACAGACATAATTGTTTTGACAATTAAAAACCAACAAAATCATTTTTATGAATCAATTACAATCCACACAGACTATAATCGATCAAACAAATCTTTTACTTAACACAAACGCCATAGTTTATGTCAATTGAAAACTAACAGAATCATTTTTTAGTTCAAAACTAACAGAACTATATCAAACCAAACTTTGATACAAATCCAACGCATATACAGACGACTATGCTAATTCAAGGCATGCAGCATCGTTTCTGAATCAAACTAAATAGAAATGAATCGAACTAACTCAGGGCCGACACAATCATTATACTAATTCAAGAGAAATCAAATCGTGTTAAATTGGTTCAATCAAAACATAGCTATACTATTTTAGCAAACAAATCTTCAATGCAAACATAATTCAAAATGAAATCAAAATAGTAGAATTGTTTTTAAATCTATTTAAACAAACAGAACTAAATGGGAGCGAACACAATCGGCTAACCAAATCATTCAAAATCAATGTTGAAATAATCATACCTGCAGTGTAGAAAAATGATTCGGTCGGGATAACCTTGAGTTGACGAAGGTAGTAGCTGCCTCAACATTTCTAAAGACAATTGAACCCGTAGTCTTTTGCTTCTTCTCGTTGGCTTGTAGCCTGTCGTTCTCCTTTGAAAACACAGTAACTCATTCCTGTAATGATTTAATCTTAGATTGCAACAGAGTCACATCGGTGTAATAAAGTTCAAGACAAGAATTGCATTGACTACATGGTGATTGATCGAGCCTTGGCATTACAGGTGAGGGCTCTTTCAAGTTACCAGGGGTTCCACTGTGAAGCTTAATTCCCAGGAAGTTAGGGTCATTATTGAGGCACGGGGGTAGGTTGGAAACATAGTCATAGGGTTCCTCAGAAAATACCTTCAGAGTAAGGGTATTCCTCAGCCAAGAAGCATTCAATCTCATAGTCTGAATCCTCGCTCAAGACAATAGGCTTTTGTTCAGTGCTCTGCTTGGGCTTGTTCCGAGCACATCTAGATATCCATTGTGCATTTTTCTTTCCCTTACTGTTGACACCAGTATCACCTTTTCCTTTCTTCCTTACAGGCCTCTTGACGGTCTTCGTATTGTCTTTAGCACATGGGTCGGCCATGGTATCAGATAGGTCAATGTTGAGGCAATTTGAGGGTTTGACAGGGGGTAGAAGGGTAGAAGGTGGCACGACAGGCCCAACCAGGGTTTCAGTGACCACAACCTTGTCCACTTGAACACACTCAAGAGTGGCAAAGCCATTCCTTGATAGGAAGGCTTGCCAACAATCATCACTAAGATTCAAATGATGAACGATAATGACTTTGATCAAGCAGTGATGGAAAAGGCTGCTATCAGCCTTCTCACACTTAAATCATTTGGACATTTTGTAAAGACTGCGTAGGAGATAGTGTGGCATATTCAGAGGGTAGTCTATAAAATTCATAAGAAACCTAAGATGATAAAGAAACACTAACCCATAACGACCTTTGCAAGTTACGAATTGTTTAAAAATTGCTAATAGATCATGCCATCTGGTCTTGAGGGCAGTGATAGGCATATCTCTATCACAACTAACAATTTTCCTTGATGTGAATAAGAGTGGCCATGGCACCTCATCCACTTTTGAATTATTAAACCACCTCTGCCCTTTAGCTGGTAAGCCTCTAGCTGAGCTGAGGAATTCCTCATTTAGCTCGAGTTGTATGTCTCCGACCTTAGCCCTGCATCCGTCGAAGGTGAGGGCAAACTATTGGGCGACCGAAAGGTTGAAACCCTCAAAGTTTTGGATAAAAATAAACCAACCACTATTCTCCAAATCCTTACGAGGATTGTCGAATAACAGTAGCGTTTGGATGCCATTAGGTTCTATGCGCACCACAGGTGCCATAAGAGAGAGTACACGGTGAGCAGGGTAAACGGACTGGGGTTTGGACAGGGTATACGCAGGACCGCAAGCTCACAAATTTCCCCAAAAGAACAGAGGTAGCCCGGGATAGAAGGCAGGCATTAATGCCTAAGTGTGAGAGGGTGGTGGAATGAAACAGTCCATGCAGAACATTGATATCGAATGTACAATCGACGACGCTATGGTGATTGACTATTGGTGTGTGTTAAAAGTAATGTGAATCAAACAACTATTGAAAAATATGGTAAGTCGACCCAAATATTTACACAGCCAATAGTGTTTGTATGATTCAAAACAAAGCTATGTTTCGAATTTATCACCAAAGATTTGACCATAAACCTTATGCTTTGTATGAAACCATTGCACTAAGGGTCTGATCTTAATGTTAATGCTTTGTTATGAAACCATTGCACCAAATAAATTTGACCAAAGACAATAGAACACCAAAACACCATTGTATCAAGGACTCAATCACAATCACTAGAATACCATTTCATCGCAAATTTATAAAATGAAGTCATATTAAAAAATGCAAAGTGAGTAAAGATTTGGTGTCTTGCCAACTGTGTGACCATAATTGAATTAGAAATGCAATGAACACATAGACAAGAGTAACCATAATAATCCAGTGACGATTTTAATGCCATCAACATGACTTCGAACTCAAATTTTTCACGCTTGCAGTCGTGAAAACGAGAACAAAAGGCAGGTGTGCAAATGCGCAAGATAATAGTGTTGTTTTATTCAAAATATTGTGATAAGAATCAAGGGTTCCAAAACACTTGGGTAGGCAGCTTATAAATATAGGATAAAAATGCAAAATGGCTGCCAACAATGGCGACACACTGATAGAAGCAGTTATCTCTACCAAAAGAACAAATTCAGATTATGATAATGAGAATAATTCTAACTCAAAAACAACCAGAAAATTGTTTAAACATCATCATTAATCAAGTATTCCAGCAGTGATTAAAGGATGAAAACTGATAACAGTCTTAAGACAAGCAAACCACGATATTAAAGATAAAATCCCCAATACTATTGACAGAGCCACTGCTGCCAGTAGGCGTTCATAGCCTCGACAGGGCTGTCATTTAACCCACTCTGATATTTGTATCCTACCAAGAAGTTCCAGATCAGAATAAAGGACATTTTAAGGTCAAAAGCTTTGATATTTATGAATTTTCATATACCCAACATTGCTTCGCTACCAGCAGGCCTGTTCAGTACCCTGACGAAGTTGTCTTGGCATCATGCATGCATTTACCCACTGCCAGCAAACCTGTTCAGCATCCTGGCGGGTTTACAAGCACTTCCCATAGCTCTTTAATGATTTAATTTTTTAAATATATATAATTGAGCAGGGTGACGCTGAAAATTATGATATTTTAGACATATTTTTTACAGACCTCAACAAAAAATTTTAACACTGTCCTTCATTAAGATCCATAGATGGTTTATTTACAAAACTGACCTTCTAAGGCAGGGAGACATCTTCTGAGTCATTCCTTTAAGGAACAGGGACAGCGTAAGAAGATAATAGATGATCGTGACAAGATTTACTCACAGATTGAAATCAGTTAACTTCTTTCAAACAACAGTCTTTTCTCAACACAGATGTAAATTTCAGAAGTATATAATTGATGTTTATACAATTTTTCAGCAGTCATTTTAGTGAAAGAATTTTATGTTTTCTTTGTCTGAACAGTTCAAAATGCAGGTATGTGTATTTCCAAAAACAAAAACTAATAAGAGCAAGGAAAGAAATCAAAATCAAAACAGTAAAAGAAAATAAAACAAAAGAAAAATATTTACACAGTATACACAGGGTTGTCATCAAGCAAAATATCTTTTCAGAGCTTGGCCATTCACCGGATAGGTGTCTGGCTATCCCTCTAGACTCTGTAATCGGAAAGAGATGGGACCCAATTTCTCAGCAATTAAAAACGGTCCAAGCCATAAGTTCTGAAATTTTGTGTGCTCTACCTTTCCCTCATGTGGTTTGTCCCATTTCAAGACAAGGTCACCTACTTCGAAGTTCCTATCAGAGGTAGAGTTGGAATCAAACCAGCTTTTGACCACTAGTTGATGTTGATCTAACTTACGTTTAGCTTGAGCTCTTACCTCTTCTAGTTTCATTAAAGTGTTAATTCATTTTTCCAAAGGGGGACAATCTTCTTCTTGTATTTTATGTGATAGTTGTAGTGAGGGAAGAAGAATATGTGGTGGCAGAATTGCTTCTCTTCCATAGACGAGAAAGAAGGGAGAGTTACCTACAGCAGTCTTTGGTGTTACCCTATCAACCCGGATTGCATTTAACAGTGCATTATGTCAGTTTTTGTGATTTTCAGATATCATTCTCTTGATGATTTTAATTAGATTTTTATTTGTTGATTCTGCCAATCCATTGCCCTGGGGGTAGTAGCTGGCAGAATATTTCAATTTAATTTCTTTTTCTAGAGAGAACTGACTCATCTCAAGAGACGAAAATTAAGAAGCGTTATCGAATACTAAACAGTTAGGGATACTAAAACGAGTAATAATATTTGAATTTAAAACGACAATTACCTGACTGGTATTCACAGTTCTTAATGCGACAACTTCAGACCACCTGGTGAAGTAATATGTGGATGTTATGATAAAATTATGATGCTGTGAGGATGGTGGATTGATTGGACCAATAATATCAAGACCCTACTGCTGAAAAGGGGAGTCTACTGAAACAGGCTGGAAAGGAAAGGCTAGTTTTTGTAACCACTCTGATGCTTTTTGACAAATAATACACTTGCGACACAAGGCATGGGCGTCTCTAAAAAGTGTGGGCCAGCAATAACTGGCTCTCAAAATTTTATGGGCAGTGGTGTCACCACCAAAATTCCCACCAGCTTCTCTTGCATGCAATTCTAGTAAGACTTTTTCTACTTCATCTTTCTCAAGACAGCGCATTAGTACTCCATAAAATTTTTGAAGAAATAGAATACCATTAATCAAATGAAAGGAGGCAGATTTTAATCTTAACACTCTTCTTTTAGTGGGATCCAGGTGACGGGGGACTGACCCATGTTCAAGACAGAATTTTATATCGTCATACCAGGGACTGACTGAGTTTTGTGTACAGCAGATTGCATTTTGATTGTGCTGTCCTAGGTTTGACATATCATTTTCTTCTTGCTGTCCTGTTGCTGAGTCAACAACAAACTTGCATAACCCTTGGCCTCTCACTATTTGAGTTGGGGTAATTTCTATATCATACTCCTGCAAGGAAGTAACCCAGTTCGCCCTCTTTTTGCATAATTCTTTATGTACTAACAGATTCCTGATGGCTGGGTAAGGGACAATAATTTTCATCCTAGATTTCAAAAGATAAGACTGGAAGTGTTGAACTGCTTTGAAAACAGTGTAGGATTGCTAATCTACCACTGGGTAATTAAGTTTCATGCCTTTGAAAGCAGAGCTCATAAAGGAAATGGGTACTTCATTGTTTTCAGTGTTCTTTTGAGTTAGGACAGAAGCGTAGGAACGGTCAGAAGAAAATGTGTAAAGTGTGAAGTCTTGCGAAAAGTCGGGTGTCATGAGAGAATGAGCGTCTATTATGGCCTTTTTTATTGAATTAAAAGATTGAATTTCTAAGGGTCCCCAATGATATTGTGCGTCTTTGTTAATTAAATTCTGTAAAGGTCTCACCATCTCGGAGAAACTGGGGACGAATCTCCTGACAAAGATTATCTGGCCTAAGAAAGACTGCATAGACTTTTTGGATGAGGGAGGGGGAAGTTTCGAGATGACTTGAGTCCTTTCAGGGTCGATAATCATCCCTTTGCTCGACACAATGAATCCTAAGAGTTTACCTTGTTCTACTGTGAAGACAGATTTTTTAGGATTCAAGGAAATGTTGTATTTACGACATTGCTGTAGAACGCCTCTTAAATGAGCTAGATGATCAGTTTTGTTTTTGGAAAATACAGTAACATCATCTAAGTAAAATACGATGAATTGATTGATTAAGCCTTGGAAATCGATCTCCATCGCTCTCTGGAAAGTGGCACCGACATTAATCAGTCCAAAGAGCATTTTCCTGTAAGCATAGGTGCCCCATGGAGTGCGGAAGGTAGTTTTAAGTTGGTCTGGAGGAGGCATCAGGACTAGGTTGTACCCAAAAAAACCATCCAATAAGGATAGTCTTTCAGAACCAGATACCTGTTGATGGATCTGTTCCATGGGTGGGACAGGGTAGTTGTATTTATCATATGCTCTATTAAGGTTTCGGAAATCGACGCATAGTCGGATTTCCCCACTTTTCTTTCGGACAGGGACAAGGTTAGAAACCCATTGCGTGTGTCTAACTGGGAAAATTATCTTAGCATTTAGGAGTTTATTTAATTCTTTTTTGATGGTCGGTTCAAGCTTAGGGTGCATTTTTCTTAACTTTTGTTGAAAGGGTAAGGTTTGGGGTTTCATAGGAATGACATGTTGTATGATGTTAGGGTCGAAAGTTTTAAGGTCATCATACACCCACGCAAAAACATCTTTAAATTCTTTAAACAATTTAATAAATGCGGCTTTTTCTTTTTCAGAACACCCCACCCCTAAATTAATGCACTGTGGATTGTCATTAGTTCCCAAGTTTACTTTTTCATACGATAACGAGGAACTATTGGTTTTACAGTTGACCGATTTTTTAAATTTATCTTGAAGATCGTAAAATTTTTCTAATCTAACTACAGATTTAGGGATCATATTTACCATGTCCGATGAAGATTCAGGAGACCTCAGATCTAGTATTACCGTGAAATCGCGCAAATTGTCATCATGAGTGCATTCGTCGATCATCGCGCCTTGGAAAGTTTCTTCCATATGAAGGAAGCTAATAATCTGTTGATCGTCATCGAAGACTCTCCAATTCGTGATGTTGTCGGGAACAGATGGCCTGAACAACATTTCGACGGAGAATGCATTCGGGGACAAGCCTTCTGCAGGAAATATTTTTGAAGCTACGTTAGCTAATAGATCAGCTTCAAAATTATTCAATCTAGGAATAGAATTTATATTGAAAGTAGAAAATTTATTCATTAAATTCCATACCTCGGATTGGTAGCTTCTAAGATGTGGAGATAGATAGTGGATAGAATCTCTTACCTGTCTAACCACGATTTCTGAATCGCCAAAGATAGTCAAATTTTGAATGTTCATATCTAAAGCTTTGCTGAGGCCCTGCAATAAAGCCTCATATTCCGCTGTGTTATTAGTACATTCAAATTCTAACCTACATGAAATCAAGGTTTTGTTACCTGCTGGATCAATAATAACGCATCCTGCACCTGCTCCTTCCTTGGACTTTGACCCGTCAAAGTACAGAGACCAAATTTGATTTTTATCGGGTGCATGAGACCATTGTGTAGAAGCTACTAGCTGCACATATGCTACAATTTCGGACTGTTGTTATGGGTTGGTGATAGTTGAAGTCTCGGCCATGAAATTGTCGAAAAAGGTATCCATCCCTTGTATTTCAGGTGAATCAGCAGAAGGTGTAAATGTCTCATTGGGATCGTTTAAATCTGTGACTGTGAGATTTAGGTAGCGTTCACGATTTACCTTGATCTTGTTGGGCTTGTCGTTCTTGGGTAGCCATAGGTGGGACCAATCCATCATGAAATAGCCGTGTAGCTACTCTGACTAGTCTCTGCTTAGAAACAAACCATAAACTTCTGGAATATCCACAACAATAATATCAATCACTTGATGAACTTTGGGGTTAGACGATAATCTTATAAGCACATTCCTTAATTCGCCTACAACTTTAACACTACTTCGATCAAGTTGGATGATTTTTAACGTGGATGGCTCAACTTCAGCATTAATATTCTGACATACAGACCATGGCATTACATTGGATGATGCTCCTGAATCTACCATACAATTGTGCACGTTCCTATTAAAGATTTCGAAAGTTAACAAAAATGGAGGTACATTTCTGTGAGTACTAAGGGTGGAAGCTTGTGGCTTCCTACTCACAGTCTCTAAAGCTAATTTATATACATTTATTACATTATCTACAAGAAGGCTTCCTTTATCATGAGGATCAGGATTATTTTTAGCGGAAGTCTTTCGAGGAGCTTTGTTCTGAACAACCTTGTTACTGCTTGAATTACCATTTTTGCTATTCTCTGCGATATTCTGTAACATTTTTTGTAGTAGAAACGGAAATTTTAATAATTCATAAATAGAAATGTTAGCCCTTAAATTTTTTAGATCTTCAACTAAATCATAATATAAGTTGGGGTTTACATGATTCTATTTAGTCTCAGCTGGTTTAGATTGCTTTGGGGGAAAAGTCGTAATGTTTTCGGAAGAGGGTTTGTTTGTTGTCTTACTCCTAGTATTGTAGGGATGAACTGTCTCGAAGTTAGCTTGAAAAATGCTATCCGAGAAGTGTCCAAAAATGTTCGAAGAAGATTATTCTTCTTCAACTGTCTCTTGTTCAACTACCTCCTCGGGAATCTTAGGAGGCATCAAGTTATCCTGGGCTTATAGAATTGCTTGAAGGGCATATTGCAGACTTTCTAGATTTAGGCCCTCGGTATATGGATTAGGTCGATTGGTGGGAAAAGGCTTCCTGAACGGGGGTTTGTAAGGCCCTTTGCTCGAAGAAGCTTCTTTGGCTATCCTTTTCAAATCTATAACTTGATTTGATAGTTTTTGAACGACTTTAGTTATATTTTCTAAATCCGAGCTTTCAGGTTGTGCTTTATTTTGAGAAGGTCTCGAGAGGATTTCGATCTTCTTTTTGGAAGATGAACTAGTCTCTGTTTCGTTGCTAGTAGTGTCCTTTAAACTAAGGATGTCTTTTTCAATCTGGCTGGCCTCTTCGAAGGCCTCTAACAACGTGGCTTTCTTAGATCATTTAACCCAAATGGATATACTTTGATGCAAGGCTTTAGTATAGTATGCTATGATAAGATTCTCGGCAGGCATCGAATCCATAGGGATTCGGTTCTTTAGTGTTAAGAATCTTTGGTTAAATTCTTTGATTTTCTCTTTGGGGTTCATTCTTAAACTAGAAAGCTCCATGACTAGAACTTCTGGGGACTTATCGTCTCCGAAATTCTCAAGAAAGCAGGATTTGAACTTTTCCCAAGACACGATGGTATGGGGTTGCTGGGCAAAGTACCAAGTAGAGGCATTGCCCTCGAAAGTGTTGGGGAACAACCTACAGACTACATCTTCGTGCTCGACATTATGGAGTCTAATGGCTAACATAAACTTTTTAATGTGATCTTCGGTGATCTATTTAGAGTCAGGGTCAAACTTGGGGAGCCACTTCTCCGGAT
>JASDQU010202728.1:2683-14550 GCA_032191745.1 Picea mariana | reverse complement strand
AGGCTTCCTCCAAGAACTCGTCCTTCTCCTCTGACATGAAGGCATGTGTGGGGGATGTATAAGAAAGAGTCCCTATTCTTAGAGAATGGTTAGGACTGTGTACCTGATCCCACCCCATTCAGTAACAAAACCCTAAAGTTCTATGAAAGAGTGAGATATACCCTAATTCCCCTTCCCACTGGTTATTTCCTTTTAGCATCCCCAACTTTTTGTGGCCCTTTAGATTAAACCAGTCAACGCCAAATTTGTAGGGTAATTCGACCCTTAACAAACCATATTTAAAGTATGAGAAGAGACACCACAAGAGAAATAATCTCCAATTGCCAGAGAAAAGAACTCAAAATTTTGTAGTGTCAACATCAAGATGGGCAGCGCGCATCCTTCTGCTCAGAGCACATATGATTATATGCCCCCACATAAACTTCTTTGTAACTCATATTCAAAGATACCAACACCATCGAAGGTGGTGTAGTAGTGATGAAGACATGGTGAGTTAATTAATGTCAGATAGGAGCAAAGAGAAGGTGGTGCAATAGTGCTGCAGAGGCGGTGAGTTAATTAATGTCGGTGAATTAAACTCATTTTAAATGATGAAAAATTTATAACTGAAAATGTTTAATCCTTGTTAACCCTAAAAAGTTGAAAGTTACCTACAGGTTGCACGTACACAATTTTTGATAATTTTATCGGTATTCATTAACATGGATCAAGAAGGTTAATTAAATATTTCTGATACACTTGGATTTATAAAATTTATATAATAACCTCCTTGCACATGTTATGGGACATGACTTGTAATTAAAATAATACCCACATGACATCCATTATTTATTATTTTATATATAAGTTTTTCATTATTACATGTGGTATTTTCTTTTTAATATATAAAACTAATATTGTGATAAATTTGTTATTTTATAATTTTATTGGAATTATTTTTATTTCAATCAATAAAATATATATAGATATATATATTTAAAATAAAAAATACATTAAAATTTAATATATTTTTTACAATAACGGCTAATTTGTATTAAGGGTCGACAAACCAGCTATCAGGTGCTTTACAACAATAAGACTAATAGCTGAAGTTCAGGGTTTGAATTTCCTAGGTGAGCCAAAGTCCCAGTTATAGGAGCCTGGGACGTTAAACGATTTTTTTCTCCTCGTCTTTCTTCACCTATGTAGTCTTATTTTTGGCCCATTCTTTGGACAACTTATCTATTTTGGCTTCAAGTCTGCTTAGGCGATTCCTAAAATTTCCATGCACATTGGCAACATCCTTGAATTGGGCATCCAAGTCGGATGACAGTTCCTCGCACAGGTTTTTGAGATCCTAGACAAGAAGTTCACATCTTTGTTCTCCGACGATGTCCTTGTTCAACATTATCCTTGCTTTCTCCCTGACCACGACCTTCATCTTGATGAGCTCCATTTGCATCTCTCCCATCCTTTCTTCCAGTGTTGGCCTGGGCTTAGAACTGGAGGTCATTGAAGTCGAGTGAGAGTTCTATGAGTTCTCAGCGCTCGATATTCTTCCTAAGCTTAGCCTTGGATGAACGCTCCTGCCTCTCTTGATGTCTCAGCCGAAGAAATAGCCATGTGTGCACAATCTTCACATGATTCTTGACCCCTTGGAAGGATCCCCATCCTCCTTTCCTGGCTTTGACCGAAAGGGGTATTGACAAACACCAAGTGTTGGATCTTGCATGAGAATTGACCTTAGATTCAGGTATCTTCCTGCAGAGGAATGAGTGATTGTTCTGACAAGAACTTTCCAATGGTTCATATGAGGGTATGGTTTGCCCCTTTGGGAATCTCTACTTCTAGAGGATGAGTGCATGCATTTCAACATCGTTCACTATTAATGTGGCCTTTCTCATGGTCACTCCTTTATTTGCTTCAGAGTCTGCTTGAGTGTTTATTCCCCATAAGATGTGATAGAAGTTGACCTCCTTGAAATTATGCAGAAGAAGGGTTAGTTTCCTGAGAATTTTTCCTAGTTTGAAATTGTTTGGCCTCCTTTGCGTCTTTAGAGCCTGGATGATTACCCTAGCGTCTCCAAAGACCACCAAGTTCTAAATGTTTCTGGCGACAACTACCCTAAGACCCTGCCAGAGGGTGAGAGCCTCTGCCATGTTGTTGGAATCAAGTCCCAGCCCCCAAGAGTAGGATACCTCCAGCATGCCTGAAGGGCCTAGGAGGATCCTGCCCCCACTGGCTGCCCCTGGGTTTCCTTTCAAAGCTCCGTCAAAACACAAATTGTGATTTTCTAGAGTGGTCCTCCACTTAATGAAGTCTTGTTCTTCCAACCTAATTTACCAGCTTGCTCTCGGGACTGACTTGATGGATAATTGGTGTTGATGGCTTGGAACAAGCTCTTTTAGCCATTGATCTTCATCAGATTCCAAATTGTCTACATTCCAGAGCTTGGTCTGAGCATCTAGTGCCTCGCTCAGAAGTGCCTTTCTCTTCGTTTCCACTTGGATTGGGTTGTTGTTTTTCTCATTGAAAATCCTATTGTTTCTTTCCAACCATATTTTCCACATTACAAATTTGGGAAGCCACATCCAACTTGTTTTGAGGAGATCATTTTTTCTCATGGAGAACTGAGAGTGATTCACCCAGCTGCTTAGGAGATCTGATGTCTTAAAGGGAAGAGTAAATTTGTCTGGACCAAGCTTTACAAAAGTCTCCCATACCTCTTTTGCATAGGGGAAATTGAGTAGCAGATGGTCAGTAGTTTCTTCTTCAGTCACGCAAAGAGGGCATCTTGAGGGGCCTTTCCAACCTCTTCTTCTTAAATTTTCACTTGTCATAATGCTTTTATGTGCCATCATCCAAGTGAACATGTCAATTTTGGGGATCTACTTGTTGGACCATATGGTCTTCCACGGCGTTGGATCTGGCAGAATTGAAGCAGGAGAATCGCCAACACATCAAGCAAAGCCAGCGTGGAAGTGGAAGACAGTTGGACAAGCCAGCACAAATTTTGAAATTACCTTGGAATTGTTGCGCGAACATAAATGTAGCAATTTAATGAAGCACACTTGTATAATGTAAACATACCTTGAGCGGATTTCTCTCGTCCTTAGTAGGTAGAAGGCATTTAAGATAGTTAATGCAGGTAGATAGAATTTAATTCTAGATTAGACTGTTTGAGAGCACAAGAGGGAAACAGGATATAGACACCCTCATTGTGTATTGTAACATTATTCTGAGCACTGAGAAAGAGATCAAGTAGAGAGTTGTGTAAGAACACCCATGTATAAACATTTGGATTAATAGGAAGAGATTGATTCAAATTCATGGTTTTGTGTTGTTCTCTGTGTATTGATGTTGAATGATATGCTCATGAATGTTTGCTTCTTGTTATACATTTTCTTTTTATGCTGTGTATATGATTTCATGGTTGAGTTTGAAGTCTGAAGGGAAGAAGGAATGAGTTTCAATTGTTTCTCTATCTGAGCTAGAGTTCCTACAAGGAGTGCAGTTAAAGTGTCCATAAGGAGTGCGTTGACAGGGGGCTCAGGTAGTTTAGCTTTTGCTCTCATTCACCCAAGGTGCAGTTAGGCATAGGAGTCGTGCAAGGAGTGCGCAGGTCGAGTGAAGTCTCAGGGTTGTGGATCTGAGTGAACATCGAAGGACTGCTGCTGCAGGTGTGCGCAGAGTCGAGTGACTTCAACACTTAGACGTGGTTGAAGGTTTTCCACAAGGAGTGTGCGCAAGAGTTTTTCTGAAGGACTTGAAAGTCATGGAAAATCTCAGGAGGGATAGGCCTTCAAATTTGTTGAAGAACAATGCAGAGAAACTGCGACTAGAAGATCCAGGAAGGCGTCACAAGTTCACGAGCAGGTGGACGAGTTCCGCGGAGGAACATTTAGTTATTCATAGGAATCATCAAGAGGGAACGGACGGTCAGAGTTTCCTGAGGAGAGCTCGTGAAGTTTCGTGAGCCGTTGGATCTCGTAGAGGTACAGGGGAGATACGACAAAGTACTCCCAAGGTTCAAAGCTCAGGAGGGGCAGGACCGTTGATCCGAGCCATAGGGGCCATCGGATTTACACGTGAAATCGTGTATCGGGGTTTCATGGGTTGAACTCCATGAACATAGCAACAGGAATTGCGATACTGCGATACGCAATATCCCGATGGGTACGAGAAGAGTGTGGGGCCACAGGAGTCAGAGTGGTGGACAGGTGGTACGAGTTATCGGAGTTTCACAGTGAGAAGTGTCGAAAACATTGCATCAGAATTTGCAATACCGCGAAGTCTGAAATGTTGATGGAGTGAAGGGAGTTGAAAATTCAAACTCGTGCATGTGTCGGAGTTTCGATGTATCGGGACTCGAAAGTCAGAGAACCGAGTTGCTCGACATCGCGAGTGTCGAAATCGTGATAGAGAAAGTTTCGAAATAGAAGGAAAGGTCAGCGTTGACTGTCGTTGGGTCTCGGGGACTTGAGGGTACAATTCTCGACCACTAATCTCGCGAAGTCGCGAAGTCCGATCCTCCAAGTGTAGAGAGGGGATCGCGCGAAGAGTTGTATGGGTGCAGATTTCCCGATAGGGAAATAGAAGAGCCTTAGAGTTCTTCGGGCCAGTAGAGAAGAGAGGATCTTGTGAGCGGACGTGCTTGCGAGTGCGGGCTGCGTTAGTTTGGTATCAGAGTACAGAAAGGTTCTTTGCTTTATTTAGGAGAGAAGAGAATTCACCATGCCGCCAAGGAGAGATAGGAAATCACCTGATCCAGAGGATAGGGAAATGCCAAGGAGAAGGGGTAGGCAGGTGATAGACCCAGTCATGGAGAGACAAATGTGTGATCTCCGAGCTAGACTTGAAGACATGGAGACAACGCAAAGACGCACAGCCAGTGTTGGGGATCTGAGTGATTCCGAAAGCGAGATTGAGGCTGAACATGAAGAGGAAGTTGTAGCCGAAGATGCATCAAACGAGCATTTGATCAGAGCTATTGCCAGGATGGGTGCAAGAGTGAAGATGGACATTCCAGTGTACGAAGGAAATTTGGATGCAGAGGAGCTTCTAGACTGGATTAGAGCTCTAGACACGTACTTCGACTATGAAGATGTCGAAGAAGACAAGAAATTCAAGCATGCTGTCATGATATTGAAGGGACATGCAGCATTGTGGTGGGATGAACTACAAGCTGACAGACGTTGCAAGGGCAAGTAGAAGATCAAGAGCTAGGATAGAATGATCACGAAGATCAAGGTGAAATTCATCCCGAGAGATTATCAAATCACTCTATTCAAAAGGATACAGAACCTGAGACAGAAGCTAATGACAGTGAAAGAATACACTGAGGAATTCTAATAACTGAACATCAGGGCAGGTCATTGGGAGAGTGATGATGAGAAGGTTTCCAGATACATGAATGGCCTGAGATATGATATCCAGGATGAGATGAGCATGGTAACCATACGGACGTTGGAAGATGCTTATCAGATGGCTCTGAAAGCAGAGGAGAAGATGAGCCGAAAGCAAAGTCAGAGGGGCCGAGGAATAAGTCAGCCCAGAGGCAAGTCAATTGCCTAGGACAAATACCAGAAGCCCAAGGAGGATTGGAAGCTAAAGTCTGAGCCTAAATGCAAACGAACAGAGAGAGGTGGAACCTCACAGTGTGGGAAATATGCTAAACAGAAAAGGCAACATACTGAGCAGAGAGGAGATTATGCTGACAATAACACTTTTCCTCGTACTAGAGGTAGAGGAAGAGGAAGAGGTGGAGTCATTACATGATTCACATGTGGAAAGAATGGGCACAAGTATTACAAGTGTCCAGAGAAAAAGAAGGACATTGGAGAAGCTCACATAACTGAAGCACAGAGGCGGGATGTTGAGGCAGAAGACGCTGAAGGCGGAAGGTCGCTCATGATGCGAAAAGTCATTTTGACACCCGAGAAGGAGGTGGAAAGTTCAGTCCAAAGGCCCAGACTTTTTAGCACTTCTTGCAAAACCAAGGATAGGGTATGCAAGGTCATTGTAGACAGTGGTAGCATGGATAATATCGTATCTATAGAGATGGTAGAGAAGTTGGAGCTGGAGACGATTGATCATCCAAGCCCATACAGAGTTTCGTGGCTAAAGAAAGGACACCAGGTAACTGTCACTAAACAATGTTTAGTTGAATTCAAGAAAGGAGGATATAATGATAAGATTTTATGTGATGTCATTCCTATGGATGTTTGTCATCTATTGCTAGGTAGACCATGGAAATATGATAGGAATGTGATTCATGATGGGAGAATGAACACATACACCCCGGAGAAGAATGGGAGGACACACATGTTGCTTCCGATAAAGGATAAGCAAGTGAAGCCGAAAGTAAGCAACACTGTACTTCTAATGAGTGGGAGGGAACTCCTTAATGAGGTTAAGAAGAAGGAGGATCCACAGTTCATTGTGGTCAGAAAGTCGAAGATTGTTCTGACTATCACAAGAGTGGATGATTTACTAGAGGAAGTTCAGGAACTACTAGAAGAGTTCGTTGATAAAGTAGTGGACGAATTACCTCGTTCGTTGCCACCGATTAGGAGTGTGAGTCATCATATTGATCTCATACCAGGAGCCGGTTTTCCAAATAAAGCCGCATACAGATTGACACTGCAAGAGAATGAAGAGGTTAAGAGGCAAGTCCAGGATTTGTTGGACAAAGGTTTGGTCAGGGAAAGCTTGAGTTCGTGTGTTGTTCCAACAGTACTCAGTCCGAAGAAAGACGGAGGCTGGAGGATGTGTACTGACTCGAGGGAGATTAATAAAATAACCATCAGGTATAGATTTCCATTTCCAAGGATGGATGATTTGATGGATTGCTTGAGTGGAGCAAGGTACTTTTCAAAGATTGATTTGAAAAGCGGTTATCACCAGATTCGCATGAGAGAAGGCGACGAATGGAAGACAGCATTCAAAACAAATGAAGGGTTGTATGAATGGCTTGTTATGCCATTTGGCTTAACAAATGCACCAAGTACCTTCATGAGGTTGATGAACGAAGTCCTGAAAGAGTCCATCGGTAAATTCGTCATTGTGTATTTAGATGACATACTGGTTTATAGTAAAACAGTGGCAGAGCATCTGAAGCATTTAGCTACAGTGATGCAGAAACTACAGCAGGAGAAGCTGTTGATTAATATGAAGAAGTCCTYCTTCATGAAAACRGAKCTCATTTACTTGGGGTTTGTTATTTTAGCAAATGAGTTGAGGATGGATCTAGATAAGGTGGAAGTGATTAAGAATTGGCCATCACCGAAGAATATCCTTGAGGTGAGAAGTTTTCACGGATTGGCTAGTTTCTATCGAAAGTTCATTAGGAATTTCAGTGGAATCAGCGCAGCGATGATGGATACAGTGAAGAAAAGACATAAATATTTTCACTGGACGGCAGAGGCTGAGGAGAGATTTAATCTGTTGAAGCGGAAGATTACGAAACAACCAGTTTTGGTGTTGCTAGATTTCCAGAAGACATTTCAGGTGAAATGCGATGCAAGTGGATTTGCAATCAGGGCAGTCTTAAGTCAATAAGACAGGCTGATAGCATACTTCAGCGAGAACCTGAATGAAGCGAAATTGAAGTACTCCACTTATGATAAGGAGTTTTATGCTATCATCCATGCATTGAAGAAATGGAGGCATTACTTGATCCCGGAAGAGTTTGTTTTGTACAGTGATAATCATGCATTGCAGTTTGTGAATCAACAGGAAAAGTTGAATCAGAAGCATGCCAAATGGGTTGAGTATATGCAGAATTTCACATTTGTGATTAAACATATTTCTGGCACTGCTAACAAAGTGGCTGATGCTTTGAGCAGGAAGTGTTTGCTGTTGCAGGAGTTCTGGGTCAAAACTTTAGGTTTTGATGATCTCAGGGACATGTACGCAGATGATCAAGATTTCAAGGAGGCGTATGAAGCAGCTGAGAATCCAGTTCTCAGAGATAGAAGCCAGTGGATAGAATACATGATCCAGGAAGGATTACTATTCAGAGGTAATCAACTGTGTATTCCGAAATGATCCATGAGGGAGAATCTACTGAAGGAAAAACACACTGGAGGATTAGCAGGGCACTTTGGTCATGACAAGACGTTTTCAAAGCTCAATGAATCATATTTTTGGCCGGGAATGCGAGCGGATGTCAAGCGATTCATGGAAAGATGCAGAATTTGCCAGCATTCGAAGGGAAGGAAGTAGAATGCAGGGTTTTATCAATCATTTCCCATACCAGAAAGGCCGTGGGATGCGATTAGCATAGATTTTGTATTGGGGTTGCCAAGAACACAAAGAGGTGTTGATTAAATATTTGTGGTGGTGGATAGATTTTCCAAAATGGCACACTTCATTCCATGTCAAAAGACCAGTGACACAACTCACATTGCCAATATGTTTTTCAAAGAGGTCATTTGACTTCACGGTTTGCCGAAAAGTATTGTTTTGGATCGAGACAATAAATTCATAGGGCATTTTTGGAGGACCTTATGGAAGAAGCTGGGAACTAACTTGTTGTTTAGTTCAGCTTATCATCCTCAGACGGATGGACAGACAGAAGTGGTGAACAGAAGTCTGGAAGACTTGCTGAGAAGCTTGGTGACAGAGCACCACAGCCAGTGGGATAATATACTACCACAAGCAGAATTCGCGTATAATGACTCAGTTAATAGGAGTACCAGACAAATTCCATTTCAGGTTGTCTATGGGATGCATCTGAGAGGAATTTCTAAACTGAGGGATTCAGAGCAGACTGTGACTAGGAGCGCTAGTGCAGAAGATTTCACAAAGGCGATGAAAGAACTTCACAGCCAGGTGAAGGAGCAATTGCTGAATTCAAGTCAGGAGTATAAACGCAGAGCCAATCAACACAGAAGACAACTTCAATTTGAGGTTGGTGATCTGGTTCTGGTACATTTGCAAAAAGAAAGGTTCCCGAGAGGAACATATAATAAATTGAAGATGAAGAAAATTGGGCCATGTAGGGTCTTGAGGAAATTTGGGGCGAATGCTTACGAGATTGAATTACCCGATGGGATCGGAATTTCTTCGATATTCAATGTCTCAGATTTGTACCCATATAGAGCTGGGGGAACAGAGACTAGAGATGAGCAGCCAGTGATCCAGTGGACATAGTAGATGCCAGTTGCAGACAAGCCACAAATGGAATGCATACTGGACAAGAGGGTTGGCAAGAGGACCAGGCGGAAAGAATACTTTGAGTATCTGGTCAAATGGAAGAACCATCCAGTTGAAGATGCCAGCTGGGAGACTGAAGCATAAATACAGAAGCATGGACGGACCGTGTAGGAGCTCATGGACAGGAGCCCATGAAAGTTTTTCAAGCGAGGGAGTATGATGGAGGAGAATCGCAACACATCAAGYGAAGCCAACGCGGAAGCGGAAGACAGATGGACAAGCCAACACAAATTTTGAAATTACCTTGGAATTGTTGCGCGAACATAAATGTAGCAATTTAATGAAGCGCACTTCTATAGTGTAAACGGACCTTGAGCAGATTTCTCTCGTCCTTAGTAGGTAGAAGGAATTTAAGATAGTTAATGCAGGTAGATAGAATTTAATTCTAGATTAGACTATTTGAGAGTGCAAGAGGGAAACAGGATATAGACACCCTCATTGTGTATTGTAACATTATTCTGAGCACTGAGAAAGAGAGCACGCATAGAGCTATGTAAGAACACCCATGTAAAGATATTTGGATTAATAGGAAGAGATTGATTCAAATTCATGGTTTTGTGTTGTTCTCTGTGTATTGATGTTGAATGATATGCTCATGAATGTTTTCTTCCTGTTATACATTTGTTTTTTATGCTGTGTATATGATTTCATGGTTGAGTTTGAAGTCTAAAGGGAAGAAGGAACGAGTTTCAATTTTTTCTCTATCTGAGCTAGAGTTCCTACAAGGAGTGCAGTTGAAGTGTCCACAAGGAGTGCGTTGACAGGGGGCTCAGGTAGTTTATCTTTTGTTCTCATTCACCCAAGGTGCAGTTAGGCACAGGAGCCGTGCAAGGAGTGTGTAGGCCGAGTGAAGTCTCAGGTTTGTGGATCGGAGTGAACATCGAAGGACTACTGCTACAGGTGTGCGCAGAGTCGAGTGACTTCAACACTTAGACGTGGTTGAAGGTTTGCTGCAAGGAGTGCGTGCAAGATTTTTTCTGAAGGACTAAAAGTCATGGAAAAGATCAGGAGGGATAGGCCTTCGAATTTGTTGAAGAACAACGTAGAGAAGCTGCGACTGGAAGATCCAGGAAGGCATCGCAAGTTCACGAGCAGGTGGACGAGTTCAGCGGAGGAACATTTAGTTATTCACAGGGATCATCAAGAGGGAACGGACGGTCAAAGTTTCCTGAGGAGATCTCGCGAAGTTCCATGAGCTGTTAGATCTCATAGAGATGCAGGGGAGATACAGCGAAGTATTCCCAAGGTTCAAATCTCAGGAGGGGCAGGACCATTGATCCGAGCCACAGGGGCCTTCGGATTTACACGTGAAATCATGTATAGGGGTTTCGTGGGTTGAACTCCATGAACATAGCAACAAGAATCGCGATACTGCGATATGCGATATACCGACGGGTACGAGAAGAGTGTGGGGCCACAGGAGTCAGAGTGGTTGACAGGTGGCACGAGTTATCAGATTTTCGCAGCGAGAAGTGTTGAAAACATTGCATCAGAATTCGCGATACCACGAAGTCCGAAATGCCGATGGAGTGAAGGGCGTTGAAAATTCAAACTCACACGTGAGTCGGAGTTTTGGTGTATCGGGACTCGGGAGTCGGAGAACCGAGTTGCTTGACATCGTGAGTGCCGAAATTGCGATAGAGAAAGTTTCGAAATAGAAGGAAAGGTCAGCGTTGACTGTCGTCAGGTCTCGGGGACTCGAGGGTACAATGCTCGACCACTGACCTCGCGAAGTCGCAAAGTCCAATCCTCCAAGTGCAGAGAAGGGACCGCGTGAAGAGTTCTGTGGGTGCAGATTTTTTGATAGGGAAATAGAAGAGCCTTAGAGTTCTTCGGGCCAGTAGAGAAGAGAAGATCCTGTGAGCAGACGTGCTTGTGAGCGCGGGCTGTGTTAGGAATGTATGGAATTTCCTAAAAAACCTTGTATCCTGCGGTTGCAGAGTAATTTCTAGTGGTTGTGACCCAGCCTCTTTTGTCCTTGGTTGAGGCTTTCAAGGGTGCTTTCCCTTGCAGCTTATCAAGTAGAATTATGGCTTCATTTTCAAGTCTTTCTGGATAGTTCCACAGGTCCCATTCTTTCCAATTGCCTGCCTTGTTCACTTCCCATCTAGAGATGTCGCATAGTGAGAGTTGGTTATTGGAGTGGAGCCAGGATTTTATATTAGTCAAGCCTTCATGGTGGTCAATCGATGGTTCCCCTAAAATTGAGTCCTCCYGGACCCTTATACATTTCTTGTTGCCAGGGATCCAAGTCAGATTGGACTTGAAGTGATCTAAGGCCCTAAGACAGAGTGTGAGAGTTGGTGAGCCTCTGAGAACTTTCGGCAGCCATTCCAGGCATATAATACGCTTCCCCAAAAAGTATTTTTTCCACAGGGCTTTCTTGCTCCAGGAGGATTTGCCAGAGATTAAGTTCCACAGAAGTTTGCCCCCCAAGGAAATATTTTGAGTAGCTACGTCTCTAATTTGAAAGCCGACTTCTAGAATGAATTTATTGACTTTTTCCCAACTTATAAATTTGTTAATAAAATAAAATAAATACCAAAATATAACACCAATATTATAATATTATTTTTAATAAATAAAATATATGAGACTTCTATAATGTCCAATATGTTTTATGATGATGATTAACGTCCACTAAGATCTAATACTTGTCTTCAAATTTT
>JASDQU010202722.1:0-13034 GCA_032191745.1 Picea mariana | reverse complement strand
TTGTTGGAGTGGGCTTCTAGGTCTTCTAAGTCTAGAAGCATTCTTCTCTTTTCCTCTAACATATGGGGTCCATACACATTAGTGCACAAAACCATCTCCGTATTCCCAATGATTTGCATGTTAACCGAAAGTGTGTGCCTGGTAGCCTCGACTGCTATTAGGTTCATCACTTGTGGATTCCACAAGGTGAGAATACCTCCTTCCATTTGCTATCCTTCGACAACCAGCATCTTGTACTTGCTCCATTGTTTTTTGATGATTGTTTCCATTTTGACTACAATGCATTTTGTCTCTTGGATGAAACATAGGTCTGGTTGTTCCTTACTAAGTCTATTTTTAAGGATTCACTGCTTTCGTGGGCTGTTTAGGCCTCTTATATTCCATGTTATAATATTCATTTAAACATGTGGGGGGATTTGGGAAAGAGCTTTTTGATCTTACCTGATTTTATCAGCAGAGCTCCTAGTTCCTGTAGTGCTATGCTGTTTGATTTCTTGCCTTTTTTCCTTCTCTTCTGCTTGGGTGAGAGTTGCGATTGTCCCTCGCCTGCTTTGATTCCTAGGTGTCCTATATCCCCATGTGTGCGCTTGAGCCTTCTGGATTTGGCTTCCTCCCTTAGGAGGAATAGGTATTGGATGTGGTCTAGTTGCTCCACTGGTACATTGTCTACGCCCTGCCTTTTCCATTACTCCAATATGTTCGGGAGATCTATCCCTTCCCTTTCCACAATGTCTCTGAGATCAGGATCTTCCATTCCTACCTCGCTTGGATTCATTTCCGCGTCTCCGTCTGCCTCTTGCATGGGGGTGTTGGCATCTCTGGTTTCTCCGTCCACAGGAGTTGCGCTACCCCCCTGTCCCATCTTCTTTCTTGGGCTATCTGTGTACTCATTTGTTTCTTGATCCCTGGTTTCTTTAGTTTTTTCCTTCTCCTTTCCTCCTTCTTCCCCTTTGTTGGTCTTGTCCCGTCCTTCTGTTCTATTCCTGGCCTCTGGATTGCTCCCTGTTGGGGTTTTAATTTGTTTCTTGTTAGCTCTATTTCTATGGTTCAACTTTATAAATCCATCCTCATCCTGCTGTAGTTTGGTGTTTTCTGCTTCTTTTTTTTTAATGAGAGGACATTCTCTGATTAGGTGTCCATGTTCATGATATCTTATGCATCTAGAGGGGATCTGCTCGTAGTCAATGTTTTGTATCCATTCCTCATCCCTGAATTCCAGCCTTATGGCTTCTGGGAGTGCCCCTGACACATCCATATCTATGCAGATTCTTGCATAGGATGTATATCTCCCTTTTAGGGTTGCTTCAGATGTCTTCGCATATTTTCCCAACTTGTTCCTTATTGCTTCGAAAGTGGAAGGTAACCAGTAATCTAACGACAAGGAGTAAAGTCTCAGCTAGACAGGTACATTTTTGAAAGTTTCTTTCTTTAGGGAGAAGTTTTCCTTCCATGGTTGCATGTACAATCCTATTGAGGCGTGGAAGTATGCCCCCCCCTCAAAGACCTTATCCCTATCTTCCAGGTTCATGAATACTGTTGTGAAGAAGCCTTTCGAGCCCAGATGGAGTTCCACTTCTTTGCTTGGCTTCCATTGATATTTAATCCAGTTGCGCAACGTTCTTTCTGTGGGCCATAAGCCCATAAACTTGCAGATTAGCGCATGCGTCTTCATCTGGTTCATGTAGAGTTGAGTTTGTGGATCTTCCAGTATTACCTTGGGTATCATTGTTGTTTTTTGTTTACATGGGTTGCACCCCTCTGCCCCATTGGGGATCTCCGTTTCTTGCGAAGCCTTCTAAGTTTCTCTGGCTTCTTCCCTCATGCGATCGATTTTTCCCTTATTGCTTTCCTGACTCTTTTCCGGTTCTGATCCCTAGGTTCTTATCATTGGCGCTTTGAAACCTATGCCTCGTGGGCCTTTCCCTCTATCTACCACTACCTACTTGGATGAGGGGGTTCTATTACCGCCCTCCTTGGTACTCATGATGTTCTTTGCTATGGCTGTGACTGCCAAACCCTAGCCTACAGTTTCTCCAGACCCTACTACAATCTGTCTTTCAATACTCATGAACAAAATCCATAAATGCCAAGGCCACAATTTCAATTAGGTCATAGTTTTAACTAAAAACAAAAAGTGGTGCTACTGGTAGCATCACTTTTCGATTCAAGGGTCAATTTCAGGGTTCTGTTCATAATGTCAAGGGTAAAGTTTCAAACAAGTCACAATTTTAACCACCTCCAAAAAAAGGGTGCTACTGGTAGCACACTTTTTGATTTGGGAGTTGATTTTTGTGTTTTTTACCCAAAAATATGATATTTTTGGGCTAGAGTTCTCATTTTGAGGTCATAGTTCTCGTTAAGTTGGTAACTTTTTTCTTCTTGAAATGCATGCCCAATGGTGAATTAGTATGATTATATCAGGAATATATAGGCTTATGAAACATCCATTCGTTCAAATAAATTATGCACGCCCCATGGTGAAAAATGCACGCCCTCAAAAAGAAAATGCATAAAATGCATGGAAACAAAGCAAATAACAAATGCATGCCCCATGAAGAAAAATACATGCCTTGTGTTGGTAATTATATGTTGACCTTATGAAATTACAAGAAAACAGGGTATTGAACCCTGGAAGGGAAAAATGTACGTCTCAAGTTGAAATTGCACATTGAGGGCATGAGATTGCATGTTTAAATACTAAGGAGGAATATGCATAGCTTGTTAATGAGAAATGCACGCCTGCACTATAAAAATGCACACCCTTGACATGTTATGGAACCCTATGTTGTCCTAAACCCTAAATGGTTCTTCCTTAGCCCATTTGAATTGTTTGCATAGGAAGATGAATTAAAATGGATGTTGATCCATTGTGTATGATTGATGTTACTATGGCATATATTATAACAACTCTAAACCGATGTTTGACAATATGTTTGGAAACACACATATGTAGTTAACCTTGTATGTTGAGTTGTTGCCCGAGTCCCAGAATCTTAGAAACTCGAAGTAATTGTAAGTGTCCCACATCTATGATTGATTTTAAATACATGCAATATATCTTTCTTACTATTTAATTTCAGATTGAGTGTGTGTGTTTGTATTATAGTCGACAATGTTTGTAATTTTGCTTTCAAAATTACCTTGACACATTCTGTAAATCATTTTTATTTATTTTCCAAGTTACAACGCCCGACTGGAAAAACCCTCGAGCACTTCCCCTCATTTAGAGGATGGAAAGTTTTCATTAATTCTCAAAATTCCCAAGTCCAAAAAATTCTACAAATATACTTGATTGTGCTTCTAAAAATGCACGTCCAATTTTGTAAAAGTGTTATTTGTAAGAAATGATATCTTATCTATAAAAATTTATTTTCTTTTTTTTATTTGATCAAAAGTGATTTATAGAAAAATACACAAATATAGACCCAAATCATTTAAAAAAAAGTCAGTTGCATGCCAAGGCTATCTTCAGCATGAGCGTGCATTCCACAACTTCCATTCGTCATCGTCCATTCCTGTTAGCGGGCATTCCACAAAAAACCATTTCAACTTTCAACCCATAAAACCATGGACCCAATTGAAACAGGGACATCCTTTACCATGGGTGTAACATTTGAAACAGACGGTTCCCAGGATGAAAATTTCATTGTCAACAAATTCTACGAGTGTGCTAAAACATGGACAAACACAATGATTTTCCCAACATGTATGTTAAATATCCTGAGAAGAGCAGAGGTTTTTGACTTTATGTTTGGACCCTTCCATTTCAAAAATGATGAGAAAGATATGGCCATATATAATTATGATGACATAGCTATGGAACTAAAACTATTTGGCTAGAGCATTTACCTAGACATTGATTTGCTTTCAAGAGAAACAAAAATTTCATGTAGAGGGGGAACGACATTTAACTCTAGAAAAACCCACAAGGTAGAAAATATGGAGATGGCCACTAAAATATGTGGACAAAAKGTATATGGTCCCAGGGACGGTTTAAGAATGCTAGATGTTCCCCATGGACTATACAAGTCTTTGATTCAAATTGTCCTTAGGCAMATTATGAATCACCATAAGACTGATATTTCCAGTGACTGCACGAGGCTAGTCATTTATTGGGCTGAAGACAGGGCCATAGATGTTCCTCACCTACTGGACAAAAAATTACATGATGCCCTTGAAGAAAGTAAAAAAAAGAAGATTAAGTTCAGTTTCCCGGGCATGCTGCAGAAAATTATTGATTTATATCAACCCAATGACCAAACAAGCCCTCTTCAAACCTACATTAGGAGATCAAAAACAAAGAAACCCATTGAGGAAGTACCTGAAGAGACTGTAGTTGATGGTGTGGAGATCAATTTTGATATAATTTCCAAATATGAAGTTAATGAAGTCAGAACTTTAAGAGACGTATATGAATCTGTGAATGAAGCCAAGGAGCAGGGAGGTATGGACCATTATATGGAAACAAATAATGATGATATTTGTGTTACTTTAGAAACTATAATTGATAGAATTCCTCCTAAAATGACATTACTTGAGTATAATGTCCCTATTATGGGCACTGATTCTACCTCTCCAAGTTCAAATGTGAATGGTCCAACATACATTTTTTATAATAGATTCATTTTTGAGGCATTGGATATAATGATGCATTACGAACGACTTCTTGAAATGGATGATTCTTCCTCTATATACACATGGAAGGAAAAGTGTGAAATGCAACACTTCGTTAATATGGAATGCTCGAAGAAAATTAGAAATCTGGAAAATGCAATTGCAAGGCAAGTACAAGAATAAAAAAGTGAAATACAGGTCAAAGATTGTATTATAGTTGAATTAGAAAGAGAGGTATCCCTCGTTATAGACGAATATCAGAGGGATATTGATGATGCCAAGGCAATGTATGAATCATCATTGGATAAATATACAACAACTATTGAAAATCTTGGAAAATAATTGAAAAGAAGACCACACATTTTGAAAATACCTCCATTGAACACTGCAAGTAATCCGGAGGTGGATGTATTAAAAAATAGTTTGAAGGAGAAAGATGGACTTATTCAAATATATAAAGCTGAATTTGAAAATACAGTGAAACAACTACATCAGAAGCATAATTCATAGATTGAAGAATATAAGAACAAACCCGACAGCTTGAAGAAAGAAAATCATAACCAAGATAATAAGTTGAATAAGAAAAAGATGGCACTTGTCAAAGGAAATGGGAAGATTAGAGAACTTAAAAAGGAATTATAAATGCTTACTAAAGAAGGTGGCAATGGTAAGGATGCAGGTAAAAGTAAGCGTATGGATGAGGGAAAAGGTAAAAGTAAGGACAATGCAACAAAAGAGAAGAGTACAAAACTTGAAAAGGAAATAGAAATTCAGAGCAAAGAAGGTGGAAAACATTAGGATAAAGGTAAAATTCAGGGTATGGGTAAGGGTAAAGATATAAGCCAGGGCAGTCCAACAAAACAAATGCCTTCAAAACACTTGAATTTGGAAAAGATAAGATGTACAAGGAAGCTAAAGTATTAAATAGTGTTCTAGCTGATCTATATGCCCCATCACCAATGGTGGAATCATTGAAGATGATGATATACGAGAGAGATGAAAATATTAAAGAGCTCAATAATAAACTCTTGCAGAACCGAAAGGCACAACATTTGGGATGTGACACAGAGATAAAAATGTTGAAATCCCAAATTGTTGATTTGCAACAAAAATTACAATGTACAACAATAATTAATGCAGTGCCAATTTTGTTTGTTGCATCGAAGAAACAATATTTGAGGGAACAATAGCTTGAGAATGAAGTACAAAAACTCAGGGGTCAATTGGCTGACGTTTGATCGGAATTGAAAACATAAAATGATCAACTTGAAAATCAAAAGGTCAATGATGAGAAGTATAAGAAGAATACAAATTTATTGAAAAAGCAAGCAAAAGAAAAAACAAGATTGCAAAATTATGCAAAGAAACTTAAAGATCTAGAGAAACAATTACAACATCTGCCTACTACAACTACAAAATAATTAGAAGCCTCTACAACAACAAAGAGGGACTCTGCAGATTTTTCTTCATCTGAAGGGGAGGGCTTGTAGAAACCTCCCAAGCAACCTAGGGTAGATACAAAATAACATTGGTTTATATATCATGTACTCCATGTAATTACATTTAAAGATGTAATATATATCATTATTTTGGCAATTTATTAACAATGTATTTTATTTTATGCAGTTAATGACATGTATGAGTGTGTATAGTTATTGACATGTATGAATGTGTATAGTCACATATCAATGCTTGTAATACTTTAAAAGTTACTTGAGATTGAGTTATACAAATATACAACACCATTCTCTTCTTATTTGTAAGATGTTTGAGTAAAACATGAGTAGTTTCATGTACTTGACATTTTGATATAACAATGGTAATTGCATAGGTTTATCTTTGTTGTAATGAATATGAAACCTATATGTATCAAGTATGAATATGACTTGTAAAACTATAATTGTGCATGCAAATTACAATACGTACACAAGCTACAAATGCAACATTTGTCCAATTTCCTCCATAATGGTAATTTTCATGCCATGACCTCTCATAATCCAATATATGGATAAAATATATATAATTAGCACTTTGTGTGTGTGTGTGTGTGTGTGTGTGTGTGCGTGCGCGCGCGCACACACACACACAACACTTCCAAAGATTGCATATTTATATACATACATAGTCTTAAACCCCTAATATGAAAGCAATCTTGCACAAATACCCTACCGGGTATGTTCATACTCAACAACAATCCACAACCACAATATTTCACTTGAGGAATTATTAATGTATCATCTACCACTATAAATAATTTCATAGTTCTATATGTAACAATACATATTAGGTCATGCATGTAACCCCAAACCAAAATGTATATTTCACCCTACAAATTATGGGGATCAACAACATATATACAACCTGTATTTTTCCATAACAGAGCATGCATTTTCTTCAATGTCCTGTTTTCATGAAATTCCATAAGGATAGTGTGCATAATGTACATAATTCATCTAAAGATATGAATTTTCCCTAACATTGTGATTTAAGGAAGATATAATGCAAATCCTAACACAAGGATTACAATCTTCACTCCAGGGTATGTTCAAAATTAATCTACAACAACAATCCACAACCACCGTGTTTCATTTGTGTAATCATTAATCTACCATCTATCACTATAAAACATTTTAGAGTTGCATATGTAACAATACATATTATTTCATGAATTTAACCCCAAACCAAAATATATATTTCACCCTGCACCATCTCGGGACAAAACAACATATGTACAACCTATCTTTTTCCCTAATAGGGCATGCATTTTCCTCAATACCCCCTTTTCATGAAATTTCATAAGGACAGTGTGCATAATGTGCATAATTCATCTAACAATATGAATTTTCCCTAACATTAAGCTTTCAAGAAGTTATCATGCAAATCCTAACACAAGACTTGCATTTTTTACTCAAGGGCGCACATTCTACAACATGTCTTGTTTTCAAGCAAAAAACACATAATTTCCATTTTTAGCATGAATTTTCTTCTTAAGGAATACTTATCTCGTATTGAGGAATGAATTACTCATTGTCCTATATATACATCATCTCATCATACAAAATTCACAACTGTATCTTTTCTACAACTTTTGTACAATCATTTATCTTGTAATATTTCATATAATATTGACATATTCATTCTATATTTCATGAAAAGGTCATGAATCTTTGTTCATATAAATCATCCTTTTTGGAGTGTAAATGCACTCCTAATTGTACGAACATGTTAAAACTATTGTAATAATCAAGTTACAACTTAAAAATTAAATTATGGAGGCTTATCCAGCTTTGGGTGTGCCCCTTCTTATAGCCAACTTTAACAAATTTGCCATTCGGGTTTACAAGGCAATTGTTAGCCTTTATGCACATGAGGTAAGTGTTTGTATGAAACTTCCACTACAAGGAAATATGCAGATGTATAATAAAAAATTACACCTTATTCAAGTTGAACCACTCAATTTGGGTCAACATTGAGACTAGGGCATGCATTTTACTCTAATGTCATTTTCACTTCAGATTTACATGTGACCCCAAATTTAGTTGCATGAAAGCAACCTATCCCGTTCTTAAATTGCACTTTAGATGACATGAGTAAATTTTCCATATATGGAACTCCTTTTTAAAATTTATAAAACAATTTTTGGACCTACAGAGAATCTTGGGCGTGCATTTTATTTTGGTCACCTAATACGATTGCAACCATCCAAATTACAAGGCCTCTTCTGCACAACAACCCTTTTTAAACTTCCAATTGCAAACTTAAAAACATGAATAGGTATAATATGATAAACCACAACCCCAAAAATGTTCACAACTCAAATATAAGGTATAATAAAACCTTCTCTTACGTTTTACAAACAAGTTGGACATTTCTAGGATTTTAGTAGGCATCTCTTGCCTATTATTGCACATCAGTTTCTTTTATGACTAAAAATGCAAAAATAAGTATATAGTCTTATGAAAAATGACTTAACAAATCATTTACAATTTGAACCACTCAAATTGAATGAGTTTTGAGACATGGGCATGCATTTTAGTGTAGCCTGACATGCATTTTACACCAACGCAAAATTTTCCCTCTTTGTCCTAGAAGACAATTTTTGGTCTTTTTGCAGGGCAAAGGATTTTAAGTTCCAAATTGGACAAACATAGGTATAGAAAAGGTCATGAATCTTTGTGAATCGAAATCATCCTTATTGAAGTGCAAATGCACTCCTAATTGTACAAACATGTTAAAAATATTTTAATAATAAATTTACAACTTAAATATTAAATTATGGAGGATTATCCAACTTTTGGCGTGCACTTTCCTATAGCCAATTTTAACAAATTGGCCCTTTTGTTTTACAAGGGAATTTTTAGCCTTTATGCACATTGGGTAGATTTTTGTCTGGAACTGCCAATATACGGATATGTCAAGGTGTAAATTCAAAAATTACAAATTCTTCAAGTTGAACCACTCAATTTGGGTCAAAATTGAGACATGGGCATTCATTTTACTCTAAGGAAGTTTTGACTTCAGATTTACTTGAAATCTGAAATCTAGGTGCTTGGAATCAATTTCTTCTATTATAAAATTTCTGTTTAAATGACATAGGTAAATATAAAATATAGATGTATCCATTGTACAACTTATAAAACAATTTTAGGTGCTACAGGGAAGCTTGAGCATGCATTTTAATTTCATCACTTGGTACAATTTTGACCTTCCAATTTACAAGGAAAACTTTACCTCTTTTGCACATCAACCGTTTTTAAAATTGCAATTGCAAAATTAACAACATGATCATGTCTAATATGATAAAACACACCCCCAACAACCTGCACAAATCAAATCTACAGTATAATAAAACCTTGACTTACTTTTTACAAACAAGTTGTGCATTTCTACGGTTTTACTAGGCATATATTGCCTAATTTTGCACAGTAGAGTCTTTTATGACTGCAAACTAAAAACTAAGTATAAAAGCTTATGTAAAATGGCTTAGAAACTCATTTACAATTTGAACCACTCAAATTGAATGAGTTTGTATACATGAGTGCAAAATTTAGTGTAGCCTAGCATGCAATTTGCACCAAGGAAAAATTTACCCTCTTTGTCCTACATAACAAACTTTTGGTATTTTTCCACAACAAAGGGTTTTAAGTTTCCAATTGCATAAACAAAGGTATAGACAAATGTATAACTTTTCTATTGATAACCACATACCTTCCTCTATCATCAATGAATTTAAACTTCCAATCCCCAAGCAAACCACTTAGATAGCTAACTATTTTATTCCCATTTGACATTGTCTCTTATAGGAGGAGGATGTTAGGTTTACTCAAATTAATAACCCTTTTCAAGGCTCATTTTTTGAAGGGGATGATGTAGCCTCGAGAATTAAAGGTTAGCTATATCCTAAGGAACCCTTAATATGTGCATTTTCCACCCTAACAAACCCTTCCATTGTCAACTATTTCCCAAACATAACCTCATTCATAGATTTGTTTTTGAGAGAAATAAATGGACTTATTGCCTCTTCTTTGCACCCTACTTCCCCTTCCATAGTTTAGAACTAACCCCCCTTCGATTTCCACCTCTTAGCCATACCTTATGATTTTCCTGTAGGTAGATTTAGACATAATTATAAATATCCATTAAAGATCTCTTAAAGATTGTAGAAAAACACTAAAGRTCACAAAAAACATCACATATTAAAAAACTACGAGTCAAAATAGTACCGATCTTCCATAAAATTGTCATAAAAATAGGATATTTACATGTAGATAGACATCATACAGTTATAGTCTCCCTTACAAAACTAGTCGGCAAAGTGAAATACAAATCCCACACCTTTGTTCTCTCTRAAGATTACTCCTACTGTCTATGATCTGACAAGCCTCTCCTTTCCTATCACTCTACTTACAACCTTTATATCACMCGATTCCCACAAAAAATGCCAAAGTGTAGAACATTTTGAGAACACCTATATATTTGTATGATCCCCGTGGGGACAACCTCAATCCATATGACGGTGACATAATTCGATCATAATTAGCTTTACATGTCCTTGAGTGAGTTGTTATAGATCATAGTTTTAGAAACATTCCTCTGTGATCTATGTTTGACGATGGCATTCCAGGTGGCCCTTGCGATAACATTTAACTATGTGTTGGAATGCTAACTATGATTGGACTCTGTTGCAATACGAACATGATCCAGGTGGATATCGGTGGCCACCCATCTTTTCCAACTGGCTCAAAACAGTTTTCTGGCAATTTACTATTTTTAGCAGGTTTTAACTTCCGGGGCCATTTTGAGGGCCTAAATGAAGGTTTTTCGAGATCGACCCAACTCAATGATAGCCATAGGCATGATTGAGGCCCCAAAATGAATCTCCTCGACGATACCTTTCCAACAGGCTATCATATGTCTAAAACGAAGATCGTATGCAAAAGTTACGACCCCGGGAAGTTGATGCACCAACTTACCCAAACGAGGCCCACATGAATTTTGGCACTTCATCTCCTAGGGTTAGGTTTTTGGATGTCAAGGGTTTTTGACATTCTTATTTATTGCAAAAAGGCCTTTAGAGCCTCATTGTAATCATATTCTTGCGAATGCGAGTAGCCGTCACATTTCTTCTCAGAGATAAGCTTCCACCATTCTAGCGAGTCTTTCACTCTGTATTTTTATAGTCTCTGTACATTTCTTTCATTAATAGAAATTATGTATTGCTATATATATGTGTTTATGGTTGCATCTCTGATACATTTCTTCTACATTATTGAATATTTGCGATATCTTTGTGCATTTCTTCATTATATCTCCACTCTCATTTCGTGCCGAAAATAAATCCGGATCAGTGGTATCAAAGCAGGCTTCTCTTGATCATTTTTTTCAGTGCATGTCCCCGACGAGGTCTGAGTATAGAAAGTTGGGTCTCGAGCTTGTCTCTCTTGAGGACAATCGCTCTCGCACACCCAAGAAACCCTCAATGGCGGAAGAAAAGAAAAACGACAGAGCAGACGATCCTATCAGTCTGTTGCTTAAGCAAGCTCTCACGCAACAGAGGGACGAAATGATGGAGATTTTTTCCCACATCCTTCAATGCCTGCCGATAGCAACAGGTGCATCTTCATCAAGCGGCCACTTTAGAAGCACCTCGCCTTTCAAGGTACAAGTTAATTTTGATATTCTCGTATTTGAAGGACAAATAGATGCATAAGCCCTAAACAAATGGTTAAATTTGCTAGAAGGGTATTTCTTTATTCACAATTTTTTTGACAGAGAAAAGATCACCTTCACACTCCTTAAATCTCTCCCTCATATTAAAAATTGGTGGGAAAATTACTTGGAGCAAAGTTCCACACAGGAGTCTGGAATATATGGGGCCGAGCCCACTTGGGATTTTTTTGTGGACGCGGTAAATGAATAGTATTACCCTATTGGTAAATATGAGGACCAATACATGAGATGGACCACACTACAACAAGAGAGGGGCCAAGCAGTTCCAGAGTTCACCAACACCTTCCATACCTTGCGCACCAAGCTGGGTATCAAAGACTCTGAACGACATTTGGTTCTGAAATACCGTGGGGCTCTACACAGATACATCCAAACTGAAATGGATATTCTGGACAACTCATCGCTCGGTGCTGCTTATCAATATGTTGTTAAAATCGAGCAGAAATTTAAGCACCAGAAAAAATGGGATTTCGGGTCTGCAAATCCACAACAACCAAAGTATGAAAAAGACGGCCCTAACAAACAGTCTCCCGAAAACCAGTCCAAGCCACAGGAAAAGAAGGGTCACGGGAAGATAAAGAAGGACACCGGAAAATGGTGCGATTTCCACAAAAGCCCCTGGCACAACACCAATGAATGTTGCTCAAAACAACCATTGGTGGCCGAGATCAAAGACAAGGAGCCAAACTTTGATTCATAATCTGATTCTGAAAATAATGGTAAAGGACAGATCATTGACGCAGACCCCACTGCTATTGTCATGACCGCAACAATTCAACCAGAAGAACCAACAAATCCTAAAGAGGGGGAACGCCTTTTTCATTCATAGATGTGAGTGAAGGGGACCTCGCTGCATTTTATTGTTGATAGCGGAAGCCAGAAGAACCTCATCTCAGCAGAGGTCGTCAAACAGTTGGGATTGTTGACAACACCACACCCACAACCATACAACATCGGGTGGCTTCGCCAAGGACGAGATCTTCGTGTCATCCAACAGTGTCGATTGTCATACAACATCCAACCCTTCAAGGATGAGGTATTATGTGATTTTTCCTTACTGGATGTTTGTGATGTTTTCTTGGGCCAACTATATATGTGGAGGCGCCATGCTATTTATGAGTCTTGACCCCGTAGTGTCATTGTCACTTTGGGGGGTCATCTCTATAGAATACCAGAGGTAGTTCCAACTA
>JASDQU010202720.1:3959-15152 GCA_032191745.1 Picea mariana | reverse complement strand
CTTCTATGTAAAAAATATTTAAACCGATAACTTAAACCTTACCATCGCGTTACTCTACTACTGAGTCAAAATGGTCTGCACTCATTTCGTCATGAATGGATGAGTCGATCGCGTTACTCTACTACTGAGTCAAAATGGCCTGCACTCATTTCGTCATGAATGGATGAGTCTAAAATATATAATTAGGTTTTTTCTGAAAAAAAGTTGTTTTTTTATTATAATAATTAATCTTGATAATTTTGTTAGTGTAATTAAAATTTTTTTTTTCCTATTGTTTAAAAGATGTTATTTAAATAAACAGAAAACATTTTGGCATTAATTAAACAATGTATTAAGTATATAATTCAAATTCATAAAAAAAATTTAATAATAATAACTAACTTTCACGCATGCACAGATGATTTACTTTACACGCTAATTAAAAAATAATATTTTACATTATTAAAAGAAAATTAAAATTAACTTTTCTCATTAATTAAAACCCTATTTTCATAAAATTTTAAATCATAAAATAATTTTGTTATACCAATTTCAATTTGTAAGTTTATAGCTTTTGCAAAACCTCAATTTAAATAAAATTAAATTTTACCAATTTTAAATAAAATTTCAATTTAATAAAAAAAATTAAAACTTTTGCAAAACCTCAATTAATAAAATTTCAATTTAATAAAAAAATTGATGAACAAAGTTCATTATAGTTATTATTTTTATAAAATTTTAATAATATTTGTATCACCTACTATTGCTTCATAAAATGAATTTGGAAATATATATATATATATATATATATATATATATTATAAAATTTATATTTTAATATTTAAAATATTATAAAAAATTGATTAACTTTAAACAAAATATTAAAAAAACTTTTAACTCCGACCATCATCATCAACATGAAAATTAAAATAACCTCAAATGTATATCGTTCGTTTGTAAACAACAAATGTACATGAAAATTTTGTTGATAATGGTGTATAGTTGTTTTTTTTTAATATTTTAATTTTTTATAACATTTTATATATTAATTTTTTTTTAATATTTTAATATTTTATAACATTTTAGATATTAAAATATAAATTTTATAATATATATTGTTTTGTTTTTATAATAACATAATTTTAAAGAACCTGTAAAATGCAATCTCCCATTCCATATAACCAATAACCACTAGATCTACATGAAAATTTTGTTAATGATGGTGTATAGTTGTTTTTTTTTAATATATATATTTTTTTTGGTTGATTATGATGGTTGGAGTTATTTTTTTTTTTAATATTTTAATTTTTTATAACATTTTATATTAATTTTTTTTTAATATTTTAATATTTTATAACATTTTAGATATTAAAATATAAATTTTATAATATATATATTGTTTTGTTTTTATAATAATATAATTTTTTAGAAAGTTTTGAGTTAATAAATAAAATAAAAGATATTGTATATAGTCAATTTTCTTCTCTATTTATTTGTTTTTAAAAAATATTAAATTGGATTAATTAAAACTATTAATGTTACTCATGTTAAGTAGTGAGTAAATCAATGCAATCCAACTTCTTCTTAAAAGCTTTTTTTTAAAAGGAAAGAAAAACAAAATCAAATGACTAAGTAATGAACAAACCAATATACCACAACTTCTACACAGTATAGTAGTTTCTACAAAATTAACATAAAATTGGGATATAATTAAATGATGAGCTTCCTCTTAATAAGATTATCTTAATCCCAAAATCCCTATGAAATGGACTTCCATGCAGGGTTGGAATTTGAATTCATGTTTACTGGTCAAACAATTTTTTTTTTTTGACGTTTTGAGTTTATATCTTACCCTTCAAAAAACGTTAAGTCTAAACTTGTACCCTTCAATAATCAAGTTTTGATAAGAACAGATTCTTCAAATATTGAAGTTCATGTTAAAGTTTTTAGTTCGCAACCCTATTTTTGTAAGGACGTACCTATTTCTAGGGACTTACAGAGCATCATATTCCTTCTCCCTACCCTCTTAATTATAAGTTTGTCTCAAGATTCACAAGTTTTACACTAAAAACTTCATCAATAACTTGAAAATTATTTTTTACAATAATTTATGTTTTTTGAACAAATTAGCTAACTAACAAAACAAGATTACACACAATTTATTTCCATTGCATTTAATAAAACAATTTTCTACAATTTTCATCTGTATTCATCGAAAAAGAAAAATGATCATATAAAAAAACAAACAAAATAGAGCAGTTCAAAAAACAATAAAAATCGTCATTGGATATGGAAAAATATTATTTCGAGAGCATTTTGAGAGCAGCCCGATATTATTTTGACTCTCCAAGTGAAGGGTTTTCTGTTATATTAAGGTTTAAGGAAGAAAAGCCCTCTAAATGCATAAAAATTGACATTGGATTTCAATCTACTGGTAATTCAACGAATATGGATGATAGCTGAACATAATATTTTTTCAATCTCCACCTTAAAAATTTTCAGTTGTAATCATGGTTGTACTTATGGTTCTAGGAGGGTTACTAAATGACTAATGATATTATTTCGAGAGCTTTAAACATTAATTTTGTTAATGCCAAAAAAATACCTGTTATTATTTAGATAACTTTAAATGTTATTTATGTTAATGTCAAAAAAATTCTGGCTAACAAGGAGAATAGTTCATGATATTTACCAATTCTTTTCCAAGTTCAACCTCAGCTGATAGCTCAATTTATTTCCCAGCTATGCTCTTGAATCCAGATGCGCTGTGTTCGAACCCCAACCCCCATCTCCATCACTCCTATTTCTGGGTTTGTAAATTTCTTTCCTGAGCTATTTTCCCAAAAAAAAAAGGCTATGCTCTTGAATCCAAATGAGCTGTGCTCGAACCCCAACCCCCATCTCCATCACTCTCTTCTATTTCTGGGTTTGTAAAATTTTGATCAAGTTAGTGAGTACAGAAAAGATGACCACCTCGAAAGGTTGACAAGGACCCAAGTTTATATATAAACCTCTCAACTATCTTACAAACTTGTGAGTAGCTCTGTGCAACTGTCTATCCGATGGGCTTATTCCTCTCTCCTGTTCCTATTTCAACTTGTGAGTAGCTCTGTGCAACTGTCTATCCGATGGGCTTATTCCTCTCTCCTGTTCCTATTTCTTGCTGGAGCCATTCCGCTGCCTGTTGCGTTGGTTGCTAACCTATCCACCTCATGCCTTCCTTATCACCCCCTATCCATTTCTCCCAGTGAATCAAAGCTCTCGCCAAAAGAGATTCTTTATGTTCCCCCATCCAACCGACCAACGAAGCTACCGAATGAGGTCGTTGGGAATATAAAGATGGCGAGTTATTCCTCATTAGCTATAGGCTATCACCCCTACTTAGATAGAGGCTATCAACCCCTACCTGGCAACGCATAATAGAATGAAATTAATGACGTTTTGTACCATTTTCAACCTTCATCAATACGTTGTCTAGATTTGGATGCTCGTCTGGAGAGACGGGAATGCCACAAATACGGGCAAAATGGCCTATGACGGGCATTTTGCCCGTCAAATTCCAACACTTCTTCCATGACGTGGAAAACGAGGGTTGACTTTCCAAAACCAAAACGAAATTTCGCGTGTACCGAGTACGGACATTTTAGAGGCTTCCAACGTGTTCAACTTTAGTTGTTATACGTCGCGATCATAATCTGGGCTTTATACATTAGACCATAAGCCGACCAGCTATACGATCAATGTTCACTTGTTATTCATCCACACTATAACAGGATCTCCACATGGAACAATCTTCTGAAAAAAGGCTGGATCGACCCAAATATTTGTCAGGTATGTTTTTTAGAAGCTGAAACAATGTTACATCTCTTTATTCATTGCAAATTTGCTAGATAGGTCTGGAATATAATTACACAGGACTTACATCTCACTACTACTTGGAATGAGACATCCTTATCAGATTGCTTTGCCAAATGGATGGACCTTCAGTGAGCACACCTACAAACTTCTACCCCTTTGGTTCTCTGGCATATTTGGATGGCGAGGAACAACTTGATCTTTGACAATATCGCACCATCAACTCATTCAATAGTTTATAGAGCTCTTGGACTACACAAGATTTGGCAAGATGTCTATCATTGCAAAGGAAAAAAAAAAATATTTGATAAATCCCATTATAGCTGAGAATATTCCTTTGGGCTGGTTCGATGGTGCTGCTCAACACAATTGTGCTTTGAGTGGTGCAGGGGGCTTGATCAGATTGACATTACAGGTGGACTTTCAGTTGCGGCCTACTTTCCAAGACAACTCTTCAAAAACAAGTAGGTCTGATCACATACACACATTGGCTGGACGGCCATGAGGACCCCTCTCTTTCTCTCAAATTTTTCTAAGCCTTGAGTTATTATATATCAGGCACCATCATCAGTTTTTCTCTGCATTACTTGGCATTTTTTTGGCAGAATTTCATCATCTTTCCATCTTTTCAGTTTGAGGTTTCTTTTATTTACAGGGTAGCACCACTCTCGTTTGATTTGGATACCAGATTGAAGGAGATGGACTCCCTACCTGCTGGTCTGTCTCAAATTTCTTAATGTAACCGACTAAGAGAACAGATTATATTATTAATATAATTGAGTAATTTTTTCTTCCTAAAAAAAGTGGGCATCTGTTTGATTGAAAGCAAAGAGGGGCAGAGTATTACAGCTTTAAGTTAGCGTGCACAAATCAAGGGGTTATATTTATGAGTTTTTTTTGTTTTTCAAGTTTTTCTATATATTTTATATTGAAAACATGTATATGTACAATTAAGGAAAGATTCCAAATTTATTAGAATAGTTTTGGAGATGAATTGGGAATTCTGTCCAAAATAGTCTGGAGTGTTAAAGTTGTAGATGTGAACTCTATCAAACAGATTCCCAAATCAAGTATCACAACTCTTCTCTCCTACCTCATTTATTGTGGTTGTATTTACATTAGAACATGTTAGCAAATCAAAAGTTGTAGATGTGAACTTTATCAAACATATTGCCAAGTTAAGTATCGCAGCTCTTCTCATCTATCTCATTTATTGTGGTTGTATTTACATTCCAAGATGTTAGCAAGTCAAGTATCACAACTCTTCTCACCCACCTCATAGGTCTTATTTACATTTCAACAGTGATCTCCAAAACATACAACTGTAATATACTCCCAACAATCTTACAATACTGCAAAACGATGGGAAAGACGGGTCACGGAAACTGGGCCATTTGAATGGCCATGAGCATGCTGTTGAGTTTATTGTCTGTGAATGTTCGTGCTCAACCAGGTATTATTCAACATTCTTAAACAATTCAGGGAGGTCGCACTTGCAGTTTTTTAGTGGGGTTTCCCTCCTTTTGTTTCATCTTGATCAATTGAATCGTGTTCTTGTAGTGCTCATTTAGTGTTGATATGTCTTGCTTAACAAGATTTCTTTTACCATTTTATTGAATTTTTGGGTCGCAGGATTTCTGAGTATATCTTGCGGAGCCAAAAGAAATCACACTGACGAAAACAATATAACATGGGTCACTGATGATAATTACATAGACGTGGGTAAGACAGGGGACATAGGGGACGCCTCTCAACGAGCCTACGGTTCTTACCTGCATACTCTACGCTTCTTCCCAAAGCCTCTCAACAAATCTTGCTATCAGTTGCCTGTGATCCCCAATGTGCCTTACCTCTTAAGAATATGGTTTGCCATTGGTAATTACAGTGGATTCCAAAATTTACCGGAGTTCGCTGTCTCTGTTGAGACAAGAGGCTTTTTGACTTATACAAGCGGAAGACAACAAAGTAAAAACCCATCAGGTTTTAAGCTAATCTTGGTTAGCTCTGCAAGAGTGTTGTATATTTGTTTGATCAGAACCTCGGAGACTGATGATCCATTTATCAATGCTATCGAGTTGAGAACCCTAAAAAATGGCATGTATAGACAGACTAAGCCAGGAACAGCGTTGTATATATTATCAAGGAAAGATGTTGGTGGAAATTTGTTGCTTAGGTGAGCATTCTGAACTTTATAATAGTTTTACCTGCGGAACTGTGTAATAAACTAGTAGAAATCTGGTATTCCTTGTAATCCATTTTCCTATCAATTTTAAAACTATTTACCTTTCCACTTACAAACTAAATATCTATTTCAACATAACGTTGACAAAATATTGGAGCATTTAGACTCTGTAGGTTTCAATTTTGTTTTTTTAAATGCTTCATATTCATTTCTCACTTCTTATAACTCATTTTTGTGTTTTCCTTTTGTGATTTTCTTATAACTGTTAAAAAAAAAAAAAGGCATAAATGAGATTTAAGGGAAGCTTTTCGCAACGATACCAGATATGCCAAAACTAAGTGCGATGTCTGAAGGGTAATTTTGATGCAAAAGTCCTATTGTGATATTTTTTTTTAATATTTGAGCTGAATAGTTTTGTATGGTGAATTAAGCAGGTATCCTCGAGACAACTTCGACCACATCTGGAAATCACATGTAAATCTTGATAATTCAAGTCTTGTAAGGACTGTAAGTTCTGAACACCCCATTTCATCAAACAATACCAAAAACCTTCCTCCAACTGCGGTCATGCAAACGGCGTGGGCTATGAACGTGGACAGCTTTCCAATCAGTCTAGGAACAACCTATGAGCAGAAATCATTACTTCTGTTATATTTTGCAGAGATCGAGAGGCTAAATATAGCTGAATCTAGATCATTTTACGTCACGATATATGGGGAAAGACGGTCTGAGATTATTACTCTGTTGCCAAATTACTCTGCCCAGGAGTTAACAATCCCACTAGATGAAACACATCAAACAGATGACTTCAAATTTTACCTCGTAAAGGCCACTAACTCCGTCAGTCGTCCTATAATCAACGCTTATGAGCATTATTTGCTAACTGATACGGATCACGCAACCTATTCACCAGATGGTAAGTGCGGTGTCTAAATTTATAATTACTGATAYTATAACTAAATGTCTAATCAAGTAGTTCTTAAATTGCAGTTGAAGCTCTTGACGCTATCAAAAGCAAGTTTGATATAAAATATTGGATTTCGGATCCTTGCTATGTGCGCCCRTGGGATGGAATTGGCTGTGATAACAGATCTTCAGCCATAAGAATTTCAGAAATGTAAGTATAATTCTTGAAGTTGTTTGCACTTGTCTACTTATAACTGAAATCGAAAGCTAGAGACACCTCTAAGTGAAATTTTAATTAGAGCTTACCATAATTCATTGTTGCCAGAAATTTGTCTGGAAGGAATCTCAGAGGATCGATACCTGAGGACATTGGACAATTGACTGCATTACTTACCCTGTACGCATAATTCTACTTTCTTGCAAGTGAAAGGTTATAAAATACAGTACTATAAAATGCCTTCATGTCCTCCCCTTGTTAAGAGGCACAAAATGCTCCCTTCCGGTTGAAGTGAAAATATTTTGAAGGCAACATAGTTAGTCTTTAAATATTATATTGGTGATCGCACTCACCCATTCATGTTGAAATTAGCAGGTCACTTGACAATAATTATCTGACCGGACCATTGCCAATTTTTTCCAATTTAACTCTGTTGGAGACACTGTAAGTAATTTCTTCTAAACGTAAGACCTCACTTCGTCGGTCTTTTATTCATAAGCCAGATCGATGTCATTTTACATAAAATCTGAATCCCTATCGTTGACTTGTTGTGCAGACATTTACAAAATAACCATTTCAGTGGTAATGTTCCAGATTGGCTATCTCAACTAAAAAACCTAAAAGAGTTGTGTGTCTCTCTTCTTTAACAGATCTTTTTCGAAATTAGAAGGATTTTTTATGACTAATATGTTTTAACAATCCTGGTTACCATTATCACAGGTTCATGGAAAACAATAATTTCAGTGGCGTGATTCCTGCACAACTTATTGACAAACCTTCATTAAAACTCAAGTAATGTAATATCTTATATTTTACTTTCTTATTGGTGAAGCTAGAGAATTTTCTTTAATATTTTATTTAGGACGTGTTGACAATGTTAATTGAATGTCCATATAATTTTGTGCGTGCGTTACAGATACTCTGGGAACCACTACCTGTGTTTGCGTATGCATAAGGAAAAATGTATCCAGAGTGAAACCAAGAATAATTCAAGAAAGGACAAAATGATTGTTTTTTCCAAAATAACTATCAGCGGAGCTTTAATAATCGCTTTAGCATTAACGGTGGGTATTGCTGTATATTGGAAGAAATTCAGGACAAAGCAGCGTCTCAATGAAGGTCAGGAAATAATTACTTGAATCTTAGCTGGAACATTGTAATGTGAAACATCGTGGTACCCTCCCTGTGAAATTACTAAGAATGCTGTGTACTCATTTAAAAAATTCTCTTGATTGCAGACGGCCCAATGGTGGTTGTGCCAAATCGAACAATATCTCGTGCCTTTTCTCTCGAAGAGATAATGGCAGCCACACGAAACTTTAATGAGAAGATTGGCCAAGGGGGCTTTGAGACTTTGTCGTTCTAATAATTTGGAACAATAGATTCTTCTAAAATCAGATAAATATAAAACCAAAGTGGAACAATTTTTTCTTTTAAAACATATTAGACATGATCATTTACCATTTTTATTTTTTTCAATTTCTCATAGGTGTTATTAGAATAGTTTTTTTTTTTGAATTTTTTTGAATCTCCAAATTTTAATTCTTTTCAAGGTAACCTTCTTTTCAAATTCACTAACATAATTTATTGTGTCCAAGACTTTGTCTTTGTGATAATTAGGAACAACAGATTCTTCTAAAATCAGAATAAATATAAAATCAAAGTGGAACAAATTTTGCTTCTAAAATATATTAGACATGATCATTTACCACTTTTATCTCTTTCAATTTTTCATTGGTATAATTAGAGTAGTTTTTTTTTTTAATTTTTTGAATGTTAAAATTTTAAATCTTTTCAAGCTGTTTAACTTTCTTTTCAAATTCACTAACATAATTATTGTGTGGATCACTATTGAGACTTTGTCGTTCTCATAATTCATTCGGAACAACATATTCTTCTAGAATCAAAATAAATATAAAACCAAATTGCTATAGGCTGATTAATCCTTCAGCAGCCTCACTTGAGGTCAAGTTCACTTTTAAGAAAAAAAATCCTTAGCCTTAGTTTTTATATATTAGGATAATTGTTGTTTAACTAGTGGTTTATTATAGCTTTTGATTTTTATAGTGAATAAATTTTTTATAGCTTTCAGTGTTTATAATGAATAAAATTTAACTAATTAATTAGTGAAAATAAATTTATATTACTAATTTATATATAAATATTAAATAATATTTATATTATTTTTAAAATTGTATATAATAAATTAAGTTTATATTTTATATATAAATTTTAAATGAATTAAATAATCAATTCAAACTCATTTAATTAAAAATTTATTTTAAATACAAATTATTTATACTAAAACTATTAAAAATAGTTTTAAAAAATTAAATTTATTTAAAAAAATTAAATTTATTTTAAAAATTGATTATTTCAAGCTAAAATAAAAATATATTTTATTAATATATACTGCTTCTCTTTCACATTGAAGTTAAGAATGGACTTCTCATCATTATAAAATAACATAACATATTTCAAATGCAATGCAAAGAAGGCATAGATGACAAGGAGATTTCAACTGTGTTAGAAAGGTAGATCTGATATTTTTTTTGCATAAGAGGCAGTCTGATGCGCACACTGAACACGCTGCTGAAATTTGTGAAGTTCACAGCCAAATTCATCAATCCCAATTCCAAACATTGAAGGGACACTGGTAAATGCCCTCGCAGCTAGAAGATTTAGTGGATCCGTTTCCACGTGAAGAAATGATTGTGTGCCCTTGTCATAAGCTGTCATACTTGACATCTCAGCAGTGTTAATCTTCTATCTCGTTATTGAGGATTGAGGCTATAGGCACCTGGCGAAGGCTATCCACCATGCAGGAGCCCAATCATTGGGACTCCTGCTTGATGTACCTTGTGGGTATCTCTGACAGACCGGGTATGTCCATACATACTCCCATTCCATTACAATCGCATGTGCCCATACTCCCAGAATCGCCATCAGAATGTGCATACATACGATATGGATGGACGACCATTAAGGTGCGTTGTGGATCGTTTCAATTTATTAAAGGCGCGTTAATATTTGAATTTGAATCTTCCGCCAAGATGAATTTTAAAAGTCTCGCCTAGGGCGCTCCATGAATACCTTAAGCTGCTGTTTGTCTCTGCCCCCAAATGCGAATGCCACGGCCACGAACCACGCTAAAACTTCGAAATGCTGATGTGCTTCGGATCGGAACTCCGTGGGTTGATGGAACTGCATCCATGTCTCAATGTGCAGGTGATGCAGATCCTTTGCAAGACTTTTGCGTCGCTGATAAGACGAGTAAAGGTATGTAATATGTAGCGATGCGTTTGCTAATTAGGGTTTCATGCGTTGGGTATGCGATGTGAATAATATATCTCATATATATATATTTGAATATTGCAGTTAATGTGAACGGGTTCCCGTGTAAGGATGCCAACATGGTTACAGCAGAGGATGCCAGTAAAATGTTGGGATCCAACGTAACTGCAGCCAATGTAATGCAGATACCAGGCTTAAACACCTTGGGAATCTCCATGGCTCAGATAGATTTCACTCCTAAGGGCGGCCTTAATCCCCTCACACTCATCCGCGGGCCACATAAATCTTGGTGGTCATCGAGGGTACTCTCTCAGTGGGCTTCATCACCACCGACAACAGATTGTTCAGGGCCGACAACAGATTGTTCAGCAAAACGCTTGAGAAGGGAGACGTGTTTGTGTTCCCCAAAGGTCTGGTGCATTTCCAACAGAACGTGGGCAGATACAACGCAGTGGCCATCGCTGCACTGAGTAGCCAGCTTCCTGGAACCCAGCAGGTTGCCATGTCCTTGTTTGGAGCCTCTTCCCTTGTTGATCCCTCCCTTCTCGCCAAAGCTTTCAAGATCGATGCCAGCCTCGTCCAACGTCTCCAAAGGGAATTCTTGGCTTGACGTCTGATCATATGATTCTTTCATTCATTCATATCACGAGTCACCAATCATTCGGCTGTTATGCATCCAAATAAACAAATAAAACCACTCTTTCCCTCGTATGTATGGTCGTGACTCGTCTATATCCAATAAAGAAAAAAACATTTGATC